>JAFVLL020032522.1:0-11301 GCA_021397915.2 Tor tambroides | reverse complement strand
GCGCGCAGGCAACGGTGCGTGGCCCCGCTCAGCCTTATTAAAAGTGGAAGGCGATATTTCACCCTCAAGAAATATAACAAGATAGACAAGTGAGCAAAGCTAATCCTGGGGATGAAATTAGCAGGCAGAGTCCGGGGCCTGCTGGAGATGATGAACGAGGTTGAACTACCTTACATAGGCGCGCGTCCGCTGGGATAATTACGCCAAGCTCCCGGGCTTGAATCTGTCGGCGGGACTTTTTGATGGCTCTATTTCAATGGGGGCTTGCCTGTGAAATACATAGTAAAAGCTATTAAAATTGAAATTGTTCTAGGGTGGTGTTGGGAGAGCGGGCTATTGACCCTATCAGGCAGTGTTTAATAAGGTGTGCCTTGCGTGGGGATTCTCAGGGCGCTCGGCGTGTCTTTGACAGTTTCGCACACACTCACGCTCTCTGTTCCTCACATTCAACTTTTCGAGTGAGACAAAATTCATGAAGATTAGTATCGATAACTAGACCACTCAACTGACTTAAATGGTTTTTTTTTTTTTTGTGAATCTTTGTAAATTTGACGATACTCACAATATCTAAGGTTGTTTCAATTGCATTAGATTTATTAAACATTTATATGCGGATCTTTTTCAGCTCTGCAGTATTGTGTCTTTTAAATGGATGTATGAATCCTTAAAAATGTATAATTATTCAATAAATAGTTTTAACAATGTTAACTTATGTTTATATATTGTTAATATATTTTATTATTATTTTTATCTAAATATGATCTGTTATATTATATTATCTATCTGTTGTAATTTTCTATATAAAATTTATTTTGATATATACTTTTATATAAAATTATTTTGTGATAAGTGATGCACTATATATCAAACAAATGATTTGTACATCCACTGATTAAAATTGCTGAAAATGGTTTGACAACATATGCCTATACCATTGACTGTAAGAACATTTATCATGTAGTATTAAAATGTGCTTAATTTGGTAATATCTCAAGTAACATTGTGTCAATTCAAAGATCTACTCAACCTGGCTAGGTTACTTCAATAAAAGTACATTTTAAGGATCATAAATGGCTCTTTAAGATAAAAATAACACAGTTTCACTGTTGCCTGTGTGTTATGGTTCAAGACCAGGCTGTTCGGATTATTTTACATGCTTTTACCCAGTCAAGTGCCTTTAAATGACCAACCGAGTTGCAAGGGACCACGTCGTGATACGTTATCGCTTCACTGATATACCAGATTCAGAATAACATTACACACATGATCTCTTCTACAAAGGCACACCAAAGACATTATTTATGCAGGTAAACATCAGAGGACGCATTGCAAACATCAAGGAGATGTTTGTGCATACGCTGCAGTTGGGAGGGAGATTTTACTGGAAATAAATGTGAGAATCCTCAGCGCTTGGCTCTGGGTGGAGGTGGTCAGGTGCACATGAGGATAAAGCACAGTAGAGTCGCATCAGGCTTTGACCAATACGCTGACCCGTCTCCAGGGGAACAATGACTTTGAACATTTCTGCACCCGGCCCTGGCACCTTCATTGTACGAGTGATGGCGCCAGCAAACCTATTCATCACTTTCCACTAAGTTACCTCCTCTTTGTTTTAGTTCAGAAATGTAGGTGGAGAGAAACAAAAGCTGAGAAACACACACACGGTTACTGTGCATATACATGCACAAATAAAAACATTCAAGTTTAGGTGCATCTATAGAGGGAGTTTGAATCTTCATTAGGGTTAGACTATCAGTATACACTTACAAAGTTGAACCACTGAATGACACATTAAAAGATTTGTTTCTTTACATACTTATAATGCATCTACTATACATGGCACATAATTCACTTATATATAAAATACAATATAAGCAAACATCTCTTCTTGGATGAAAATGAAAAACACTTTGTAAAAGCTGTTTTTGAATATGACCAGCAGATGGCCCCCTCTACCATGAAATGGTACATTTTTCCCCAAGCATCTTTGCAAAAGAACTCTATGAAATTCAGAAAAAGCAAAAACTGTTGTTTAAGAGGATGATTCCACTCTCTTGTCTTTTTTATAATAATTTATGGAGTCTAGCAAAACTCCTGTCTTTTGTCCTTGGAAAATTAATTAAAGTGAAAATATGCAAGGTTTCACAATGATACACTGCATGTGCCTTGGTTTTGTCCTTCTACTCTTCAAAACACTTTCAAAACCTACTCATTTTGTCTACAATATAAAACTCCTGCCTCCATAATTGTGTGAGTCAGAGAACTACTTTTAATTGTTATGTTCAGTTGCTAAAGTTGCATGAATGCTGACACAGAGGTATTTTCATGGCATTTTTTTGTCTGCAGGATTTGTATGCATTTCAAATTCCCTGTTTAGCAAGTCTGTTTATTTGAGTTATGACAGGGCAGTCTTTTTGAATTTTACTATTATGTTAAAAAATGTCTTCCCATCAAAAATGTAGCATTGTTTTCAGAATGTTTGTGGTTAAAGTCAAGCATTTTTGTTTGACAAGGCTGCATGTTTATGCAAATGAAAAGCTTGTAAATTGTTTCCATCGTAGTTTTGTGGATTTCCAAAATTTTAGCTGCCTGGTAGCTGTCTTCCTTCAGAAGAAAGGGAAAAAGATATTCTTGGGAGAAGTTTTTGCTCATTTAGTGAGGCCGTAATGATATTTGATTGAAGATTAGAATTGTTGCTGGTGCTTAATTGAGTTACTTGAATGCTTAGAAACAATGAGAACATAAAGGGAGATTAAGAAGAAATTTAGTTTTGTGTGAAATTATGGTTCTGTTATCATGTTAAAAAACACCTACAGTGTGCAGCTCAAAGAGAACAGACCAATTTTAGAATGTTAAATGTGCATAATGATATATAGAATATTGTAAATGCTGTAAAAAAATAAAATAAATAACATAATTTTAAAAAATGAATTTAGTTAAAATCCAGCCTAAAAACTGTCCCATGGATTCCAGCAGTGCAGCTGCCAGTGAGGGTAAATGAGAAAGTGGGTTTGCGGCTCCTGCCACACTTAGCAGTTACGCAAATCCAATTTAATTCCCTCTCATATGCTCTCACAGGTATCTTTTGTCCTTTAATCAAATTCTGTTTACGGTTGAGGCAATTATTTCCAATTTACCCACTTAAAGGAGAATGAAAGTGGTCCACCAGGAGACTCACAGAGGGGAGGGGTGCACTGCACGAAAGTACACAGCTTGCAAACAGGTAACCTCTAAAAGAGCATTTTTGCTTTATCTATGCTCATTTCCCTCTGCTATGATTTAATTTCCCTGCCTTTAAACATGACGAATTACTGTTCTTGTCTTCACTTAATGCTTTTAACAGATCCCAATAAACTGCATTAATCGGCGGCGCGGCTGGCCCGAACCTGCGAGCTAGAGCTGCTCATTTGCCCTATTAGTGAAGAGACTTGAGCCCATAACCAGGTGGATTATCTCCCGGCTTTACTGCTTTAATTATGCCATAATCAGTGCAGCGGTTGGCCCCGTTTAAAAGCAGCCAGGAGCGATACCTCACTGATACCTCGTCTCTCGCCGCTAGCCCATATTCTCTATGTCACAGCCAAGCTTCTCTTTGACGAAGCATGATGAAGGGCGCACTAACTTTGTAGGACAAGACAAAGCTAAAACATATGGCCAGAATCCCCCAGGTGCCATCTTCAAGAGGGCGGTCTGTGATCCTTCTACAGCTCAATGCTATTTCCTGACTCAAACTCTTTCCTCTTGAACATCTACCATTGCTGGATCTCTGATTCATGACCAGTTTTTTGCAATCTAATTGCATTTTTTGGTCTTGCATCAAGTTCCAGAACCGTCATATGGTAAAAGACATACGACAGGCTGAAAAGCTGCGCATTCTGTGACTGTTTTAATGGCTTAATGAGAATGTAGAGTCTCATCAGTGAGCCGTGTGCTCAACATGGCAACATTTCATTTCAATATTTACATGTTTGTTTCCTCAGTTTATCTTGTTAAATGCTTCAGTAAAATGTTTTAGGCCAAAAAATAAATATCTGCTATTTAACTTCATTATTATAAATCAAATGAGCACTTTCCAGTGCGTTAATGAAGACAAAGTGAAATATGGATGTTTTTCTCATTGCATTCGAGACCAATTAAGTGGCCCATTTAAAGCTAATTAGCCACTAAACTTCAATTTATGTCATGCTATTCACTCTTTTTGAATTTCTCTGCAGTCATACGTTATTTCTACAGCAAATCCAATCAACAGACATCCGTTTCAAAAATATCCACAAATGTTTTACTTCTCGTAAACAGAAAGCACGTTCAGAACAAGCTGATAGTTTTAATGCCAAACTGTGCAGACAGTCTTCACAACAAAGTGCATTTCTAGTCTTTGAGAACTGCATTTCAGGTACCTCGACAATTGTCACTTCCTTTTAGCACCGTTCCCGTTCTAAAAGGTGAAATAGATATTATTTTGATATTAAGAGCAACGTCAACCCTGACATGCACTTTCAAAGTCATCCAAATAAGTCAAATAATATTTTAGTTAAACTGACAGTTGTAATTTGAGCAGTCAATAGGCAATATGGTAAACGGCTCTCACTGGAATCTCTTTAAAGAGTCAGAACCTGTTTAGACAGATTTGTGACAGCCACAGATATCTGCAACCTGGTTCAATTTCACCACTTGACATTTTCACAATAGGTGCTGGAAATAGCACAGAGCCATCCAAGATTAAAACAAGCATGCTAATGCATGCTTATTCAAGTGTTTGATGTAGCTGCGCAGTTGTAGCGTGTGCCTTTAGACGCGCAAAACACTCCTATGGTTTTACAGTCAAGCCTTTTTTTTCCTCTCTTGGCCGTCAGTGGTAAAGAGTCATATGGTAATTCTTCTGGATGAGTTTTTGATGGCATGCCAGCAGTTTTCTTTTCCGCTGAGTAATTTTCCCAGCTTTCCCTCAATAAAGTGTAATCCTCCTTTCGTCTGGCTTGCTGCGAGCATAACACTGCCAGAGAGAAAGCAAGAGGGATGTGCACAATATTTTGACATTTATAAATGCCATGAATTGAAGAAGAGACGTCTAGTTAAGTGAAGCTCTTTTGGTGGAGAATGCGGGTGTTAAATTATGTTGTCAATGGTTTTTATTACAGTTACTTTCAAAGTATGCAGGAATTGATAAGAGTGTATTTCACTTGAAATACACTTATAACAAATTTGTAAAATTAAATCGACTCCATTTAATTTAGATTAATGTTTAGTTTATGAGATTTGTGAGCACATATCTCATTAAGTACACATACATCTAAATAATTTCCTATTTTATTAAGGGGAAAGTCACTTTTGAAAGTCAAGGTGAAAATAGCAAAATGTGTGAAAAATAAATATAAAAGTAAATATGCTAAAATGTATTTGAAATACATTTATTTCATGCATACAGATACATTTACATATTCATGTACTTAATAAAAATACCCTGCAATTGTACTTTTGGTGTCCTAAACTGGTGTACTTAAAGTCTGCTAAATTGGAACAACTAATTTTGTACTTAATGCATTTTAATTGTGCAGAAGTCTAACTAAAGATATACTGAAGTATATGTGATTGTGCTAAAGTGGAACTATTACAAGAATACTTCAGGTACACTTTAAATATCTTGCATTTAAAGACTGATATTATACAGAGATCATACACTCCTTATTAATAGCGACATTAACACATATTTTAGGCTTAATATTAAGAAATGTGCATTATGCATAAGTGGCACTCCAAATAAAGTTGAATTATAATTTTTATATCAGTAAGTCTTGAGCGATATGTCAGTAAATATGTTAATAGATTTGAACTGTACTTAGTATGAAAGAAAAAATGTATTTTAAATATGTTATTGTATTACTATAAGGCAGTAATTTCCTAGTTTGGACCTATAGGGTACAAAGGAACAAAAAAAATATATATATATTTATCTGATGCCAGAGTTTATGATATGTATATATACTGTATATATTTATTCTTTAATGAAACACAATTTAAAAATCAACAATTAAACAATAAAAGGATTGATTTGATTATAAATTAGGTAAATGTAAAGGTTGCCCCACAATATTTCTACACAATATGACCTTTTGTAAGTGGCAAGTAAGTGGTAAAAGGTAATAAAGTGAAATATTGTAGATCTACTATAGTACCTACAGTACTAAGGCAAAATTTGTCACAGTTTACATATGCTTTCAATAGCAAGGGCTGTATATATATCTCACATCTGAAGCTGATGTAATAAAATATTTAAGATGTTCAAATTGGCAAATGTAATATAAAAGTGGTAGCTATATGTTGCTTTCTTAGAAATTAATCTCAAAATTCATTTGAATAAAATGATTCTGTAAACCTGACATTCTCCATAGAAAGACAATATTTTCAAATAATGTGATCTCTTACATGATTAGACAGACAAAACAATTACGGAAACATCTGCATGAAAGGATGGAGCAGAGGGAAGTGTTTTATCACTCCCATGTGCACACTCACTCTTTCTCTCAGCCCTTCACCTGCTCTTCTCCTGGAGGGCTACAAATGCAGCGGCTGATATGCATGGAGCTCCAGTTCCCCCCTCCTCCATCATCCAGTGGCAGGGGAGGCAGGTTCTCTGTGCTGGCCCGTGGTGATTGATAGGCTAGGGCCGCTGCGGTTTGGGTGGCTAGTAGGGTGCAGTTATCAGGAGGGTCGACACGTTTGCTAGCCCGACACTGGTGCTCTGGTGGGATGCACGTTGTGAGAGTAAAAGGCCCATCACTGCGGTTCTATCATGAGGGTCTTCTAAACTACAGGCTACAAAGAGACCTGCCGGTCATAATTTTAAAATTTTGCTGTGAGATCATTTTTTAATTATTTATGGATAATAACAAAATCCTAAAAATTATCACCAAAATTCTGCCTCAGTAAGACAATAATGATGTTATAGCCAATAAATGATAAAAATGTCAATCTAAAATGAATTGTTTTAAATGTTAATGTGAGTTTAATTTACAGTATGAAAAAATACAGTGGTTAATTTAAGTATAAAAATGAATATTCATTTTTGAGATTTATTAAATTAATTAAATTGTGTTTTTAAAGCTGAACTTGACCAATAGATTGTGGTAATCTAAATGTAGATATATAATTTAAATCTAATTTGAGCTATGCAGTAAAATGCAAAAATCATCAATACACAATCAATTTTAGCATGTGTGGATTATAGTGCAGTTTTGAGCAGCATGTTATTTGGACATGCATCTGCCAGAGGGCTTGGTTTCTGTAGTAGCAAGTGGTGATTTTTTATTTTTTTTGGTTTGCAGATGCGTGTATGAAAGACGATGGTGAAATTCAGTCAGAGAATTCAGGAAGATATAGTGACAGTCTCTGGAGATACTAGGGTCACATGGGATGGTGTTTTCTATTCTAGCGCTACTCATGTTACCATACTGTAATTCACAAGAATAAAAAGCTTATTAATCAAGTCACAGAATAATCAAATATGATTGCTTTTGTTTTGTATCTGATTTTTTTGTAATACTTACATGCTGTAAGAGAAACACTTTAAAGTTTACTTTGAAAATCCAAAGGTCAAATACCCAAACTCTCACTAGACAGAGACAAACAGTGCTTGTAACTAGAGGAAGCATTAGGTAAAGAGAAAGAAAAAGGGAAACGTCCTACAAAAGAGGCACGGGGAGAACTTTGTGGGATTTGCTGGACTGCAGAATTTCCAGTGGAGTGTCTCAGCGGACCGGGTTCTGGGGGGCTGCTGTGTCCAGAGGGGATGGGTGTCAGGCAGGTTCGTGTGTCAATGAGTAATGGCACTATCAGCTTGCCGTTGTGATCCATCATGCACGGCGGCCACGGCCAGCACAGGAATCACAAGCACAGCAACATATCATTACACAAGGTTATCACTGCCCCATTACAAGTCCTGATCAATCTACTCTTCCACTGGGCCCTCCATTCTCTTGTTGTCTTCCCTTCTCTCATTTTATAAAATGATGCAAGTAGTTTAATACTCCCAAAATATTTCTTATGCTGGAAGGGCAGTTGCAAAGGCTGATGTTTTAGTCCTCCTTTCACTGCTTCTGACAGAACAATGGGTCTCATTCACTAATTAATATGTGAAATATGCATATGAATGTTTTCACAAACAAGTCATGATTCACTAGTAGACCTCAGTCAGACTGGCGGCAGAAGGTCTGGAGTCCATAGCAGCGTTTGTTGGCCAATGACCGCCAAAGCGGCCACCTGACCGACATGTAAAGCAGCCAGTCAGTTTGTTTTGCTTAGCATCATATTTAGGGGTGTGCAAATGTAAAGTTGATGTCCCTATAATAACATGCCAGCATGCATCTAACAAATTATTCATTCAAGAACATTGTATTCGGCTTCATGACGACTTTATTTACAGGTAAAGCATTAAAGAACCTGATGCAGGTCGGTGCCTGGAAATCCTGTAGAATTCAACATAACTTAAAAAATTCCTGAAATGTTTGCCGTTTTGTATGCCTTATGCATCAGATGTTCAGGCAGCGGTTCATAAGGCAAAAACACCATAAAACAAAGTTGTGAGTTGTCTAGGACCTTTATACAGTGCGTGCCATTGTAAAGACTAAAAGGATAGGTTAAGGATACTGTAGTTTGTGAAGAAGTCCCTTATGGTTTGGGTGTGCTCATATGCTCGTTCATTTAGAATATTAATATTAGAACAAGGCTAAGAATAAATTCATGTGCATATGTATGTGTTGTGAATTAGATGTGAAGTATTATTTGTGAGATGACCTCTTGTGTGTACAAATATGAAATAATTCATGCAATTTGTGAATTAAACTCAATGTTTATCGTATTTGTTCATAGACAATATTATGCATGATTTACTCTAAATATGCATAGTGTGCTCAGAGTGATGACTGCTAATAGTTGTTGACTGGTGAGATAATAATGGCTTTGAATAGCTCTCTTTGTCCTTTGGGCTGAATGAAGCATTAGAAAAAGTTAATACTGAAAAAAAAGCCAAATGAAAAGGGAAATTTGATTTATATCAGTTTCAAAGGAATGCTCTGGTTTCTCATGCAAATTAAACAACTATAAACCCAAAAACGATTGTTTATTTTTAATATTTTAAATGAGAAGTAAAGCACTGCTTCATCAGCTTCAGCCTCTCCATATGTAGCTGAGTGCACTTTACAACAAAAGGCAAAAAGTCATTATCTAAAGGGGGTATTATAATTAGCCAAACAATAAAAGTTTATTAATGAACATTAAAATGCAAAATAGTGAAAAGAGATCCTATCAATCAAAGATGACTCCCTTTTTTAGTTTTAATTAGATATTGCAGTTAATGGCATGAGGGGGGAGTTTTGAGCAACTTAATTGCAGTTGGTTTAATGGACCAACATCTTTTAAAAGTTGAGGATTCAAAAAAAAGTCATTTATAGAATAATGTCATTTTTATTTCTGCTGCTACTAATAAAAAGTCAAAGTACAGATCCCCCATGCTTTGAAACCAGTGAGGCTTGCGGTTCATTTTCTTGTTGCTTTATTTACTGTAAACAGCTGAATGATTGTTTAATGAATGATTGTTATCACTTAGATGCAAAGTTATTTTTTTAATATTACATTGTGGACCTCTTCCCATTGCAATTATGAAACAGAGTAGATAAGCCATGAGGCAAAAGCAAGCAAAAATAAGTTATGCTTTTACATGAAATTAACCTAGCCAAAATATAAAAATAATAAAAGTGTGTATTTCTTACATTTTTCTTGTTTCATTTTTATCACTTTTTATTTTATTTTATTTTATTTTTTCTACATTTCATTCCACTCTCAAGCTCCACATGATTTGGGCTTTAAATATTACAAACAGTACATCAGCTCTGGTGAAATGTTGAATTGGACCTAGGGAGCTATTTCAGAAGCAGGGCAAATTCAAATCAGAGCGCTCTACTTTCCATAGCTGGGCGGTAATTAGGACATGATTTGAACTCTCTTTAGCACTTGCTTGAGCAGTCAAAAGGTGCTCTGACTAATATGCATCTAAGAAAACTTGCTATGTGATTGCTTATCAGTCATTCATACTTCTGTGTAGTTGTTTTCTTAGTAAGTTTTTTTTATTTAAAATTTAAAATTATAATTGACCACACAGCATTTTGTAAGTCAGTAAATATTTAATATAAGGGTGGAGCTGTAGCGATGGAAGAATGTTGTTAGATCTGTTATGTCCTCATGTTGTGCCTCTTTCCAAACATTTGTTTAGGACTCCACAAATTTTTATTTTAGTTAGAAAAACTTATTAATTGAAAATATGAAGTTGTTGCTTTTGCTACCTGAACAGACCTTTCAAAATGAATTTTGGGTCACGCTTTATTTTAAGGTCTAATTCTCACTATTAACAAACAATTGACTATGACTTTTGCCTCAAGAAACTCCTAATTTGCTGCTTATTAATAGTTTGTAAGGTAGTTGGTAAGTTTAGGTATTGGGTAGGATTAGGGATGTAGAATATGGTCATGCAGAATAAGGCATTAATATGTGCTTTATAAAAAAAACGGCCTTACTAATAGGCATGATAATAAGAGAATTGGTCTCTATACTAAAGTGTTACAGATGTTTTCTCTGTATACACAAATAATAATTTAATTTTTTTTTTTTTTTTTTTTTTTACTTAAAATCAGTTAATTTAGACATGGAGCACAATTAAGTGTTTCATGACTTTTATTTTTGGTAAATGTTCTGTAAAAAAAAAAAAAAAAAACTAATTTAAAAGTATGCTGTACTTGAAAGCACTTAAATTTTTTTTAACAACTTTAGCCATTATTTTTCCATAGAAATGTGTCAATATTTTATAGAACATAGTTATGCTGTGATATAATTTGTTTATTGCAGATGAAGTGTATAGTCTTGAAGGGCACAAGTTTATTTCAAAAGGCACCCCTGATAGCAACCATAAAAAAGATCCTCCTATAATCGCTCACATAGACTCCCTGATGAGTTCAGGTATGAAGAGAGTCTAAAACCCACTCTTCTGCATTTCCCTCTGTCCTGATTTAGTCTCTCGTTTGGGCTCCCCTTTGGCCAGCCCGATTCATCTGTCAAAATCGCACCTTTTTGCAGTCTGCGTCTCCTTTTGTCCCAGCTCGGTCTAACACTGCGGGAAAAAAGTAACAAACACAAAGCAATGGAACAAGCACAGCACCGGCATGTTCAATCTATTTTTGCCTGTTCTTCCAGCCAGAGCCACAGGCCGCTGCACGTAGCTGCCACAATGTAGACTTCATGTGACACCCGACTCCA
>JAFVLL020032521.1:25515-75515 GCA_021397915.2 Tor tambroides | reverse complement strand
TCTGAGACACACACCCTTCCGCGAGCAGCAGTGGGCGGTCATCTCTCTCTCTGTTTCTCTGTCTCTGTGTCTCTGGGCTCAGTGAGGCTCAGGGTCAGAGGATGTCAGGTCGCTCTCGGCAGACTCAGATGATGCTGGTGTGTTTGCTGTGCTGGCGGTGAGGATGGACTCTCACACACTGCACTGAAGGCTTCACACTCTCTGGAGGAGCGGGCCGTGGCGCTCTGACTGAGAGCTTTCCCGTCTGAAGGTGTTAGGTCAGTCGTACAGGAGCTGCAGCATGGCGGACGCAGCTGAGAGCGTGAATAAAGACATGAAGGTGTTTGTGGTGGACAGCCAGGTGTTCCCGCCTCAGGTGTCTGTCAGGAGGGACGGCCCGCGGCTCTCCGTCATCTACCTGCTGCTGGCCGTGGCTCTGCTGGGCGTCTTCATCGAGGCTGGATTCATCTGGCATCTCTACAGCAGGCCCGCGGTGAGTCCTCCTGCATGTGATCCTCATCAAACAGTTATTACTCTACTTATGCTCAGTTAACACTCTGGACACAAAAAATATCTGTTTTGAATGTTTTTTGTTTTACAAATGTTTGCACTTGCTATATGCACAAATACACAAAAAAAGGATGCAAACATGATTAGAAAAGAGAAAATCATCATAAAAAAAGTCACACCTGTGATCTGAATAGAGAAAATGTACATACAGAGCAACTGTGTATTATCAAGTAGCCATGATGAAACAGTCTATAATTATGCCTAAATATATCCAAATGCAAAACTTAGTAAAAGCACATTTGAAAATAATTTAAACTAAAACCTGAACACAGCCTTATCTGTCTATACCACAATTTAGCAGTGAAAATTGTCTAGGGCCATGACATTCCCTCAAAATACAGTATATTAATGAAGCAGTATTATTGAATAAAATATAGCACATTTATTTACATTTAGTCATTTAGCAGACACTTTTACCCAAAGTGACTTACAAATGAGGGCAATAGAAGCAATCAAAACCAACAAAAGAGTAATATGCAAGTGCTATAACAAGTCTCGGATAGGTAGAGTGTATATATAAGTGGCACAACATTAGTAACAGTAACATTTAATCCAAAAAATGTTCCACTCACTATATCTTTGACCAGTTTTGACCCCCGAGGATCACAAGTGTGACCCTTAAATGGGGACATGAACACATGGACATGACTATTAGCAATGGGCTCCAGAAGACCACAGAGATCACTGATCACGGGACTCGGACTGAAGATCATCTGAAGTCATGCTGGAGGTTTAGTTCATGTAGAGACACCAAATACTGACTCATCCACACCTTCAGCTTTCACTTAGACTGCAGTTCTGAGAATATTTGTAATGAAAACCTTTATTAAATTGGAAAAACCCCCAACACACAGTCACTTCACTAGTGCTGACACACTTACTGTACATCTAAAAGGGAATGTGTGTATTTTAGTTGCTCAGCCTCTCGTTTACAGTGTTTTTCACCCGTTTTCATCACTCGTTATATTTTCTGTGGTCACGTGGTGTGACTCGGATAATATGAGCTCATGTAACTTGTGTGTGCAGTAATTGCACGATGACACATCATCAGTCAAGGTCGGATGACCAGATTCCCCCACATCACTTCCTGTAACGCTGCAGAGAATGTTCCCATCTTTCTCTGGATGCTGCCAAACGTCTCAAAATCTCGCTCTGCTTTGACCTTTTTGACCCCTGGTCAGCAGAATCGGTGTCTTTTGTCAGTAATGTCAGTAATGACTGGATAATCTATTCTTTGGTCAATGGCAAGTATTAGTTCAGCAGTAAACCTGAGGTTTTGCATTTGCTGTTGGTTTGAACCCTTTGGTAAGTAGCCCAGATCACTAACCACTAAGTTACACAACCCCCGCAGAATATTGCTCATGGTTTTGGATTACTGTGTAGATTTCCTGTAAACATATATAAGGGTTTGCACACTTACACCCAGGCCAGACACCCAAGCCATTCTGACATTTTCAAAACCAAGAAAAAAAAACATTATATACAGACATAACAAACAATAAAAGTTATTAGAAATCCACAATTAGGCTCTGTGTACTAAGATCAATTGTTCATTCTGGTAAAGAGTGTAAAGATCCTCCATCAAAACTAATAACAGTGTGTTATGAGGACTTCCTAATGGATTTTAAAGGACTCGGAGTCTTTTTAAAAAAGTCGGTTTTGTTAAAAACATTAAAACAATAGATAGTTGTATACCCTAACACACTTTCCCTCAGAAAAAAAAAATTGTAAGCTGTAGATATCTAGAAAATTAAAAAATAAATAAATAGCTGGTTAGTGATAGCAAAATGATCCCAAAGTAGTGCTAATGTTTGACACGAAAGATTTTTGCATGTGATTTTTGACTGTTCAGACCAATGCCTTAACAAAAGGCAGGCACATTGAATGAATATACATTTTCACTCTCTGACAGTAGATGGCGCTTTTAGAAAGGTTAAAATAACCTGGTTAAAAAGCGCTACGTAAAGCTCAAAATATTTTTTTTGATACACGTATGCTAGCATATGCATACAGTCAAACACATAGCCTTTCAAAATATACTCCATTTGATAGCGCGAGCGAACTCTGGCGCTCTAGAGAGCTTCATCTTTGTCCAGCATCTGCTGTATGTTTCTCCAGAAGTTATGAGCGGAAAAACATCTTTGTAAGTCGCGGCTTGTCAATGCAGTGTCTGCTGTATTTTTCTCCAGAAGTTACGAGTGGAAAAGCTAAAAACAAATAACTCTCTCGCACAAGTGCTCTTCAATGCGGTGTCTGTTTTTGTTGCAGCTATTTTGTTGTTTTTCCATCTCTTTTGTTTCGTTTTCTCCTGTGAAACAACGAGCCAGTGCTGCCACCTTGTGGAACAACTGATTAGTGCAAAGCAAACTCAATGCTCACGTCATTATAAAAATTGAGTGGTGCATATACTATTCTGGTGACGAAATTTGCGTCACGCGCTCTGCATGCGGAATCTAACCGAAGTATACTTTGGACTTTTGGACAGGATGTTAAACAACATTTGCATGTTTTCAAACAGCTGTTCAGATTTCCTAATTCGTTACGGTATTTATAAAACAGCACCATAATACAGTAACACTGAGGCCAGAGCTGATTGTTCCTCTGCTTCTCACTGTAACAGCTACGGCTCTGAGCTAAAAGTGCGAATCCTATTGGTTGGCTGGTTTTATTTAGCAGTGCGATACAAAAGAGATTAGAACACCTAAAAATCAGATGCATTGATGACACAAATATTGGTTTCAGTCCGGGCAGACGTATTAACAGCCATTCGTTCAAATTGCTGTGAACAGTCCTTCATTTACCCTG
Source organism: Tor tambroides (assembly GCA_021397915.2). Classification (NCBI taxonomy): domain Eukaryota; kingdom Metazoa; phylum Chordata; class Actinopteri; order Cypriniformes; family Cyprinidae; genus Tor; species Tor tambroides. The sequence continues at coordinate 72,161 of JAFVLL020032521.1, read as the reverse complement.
TATATCCAAAACGTTCTAGGAAAAAGTTGTGAAAAACATTTTTCTCTTTTTTTTTTTTTCTAGACAACGTCAGATATCCAGACAGTGGAATATAGAAAAGTGAGTATATTTTTTACTCATGTGTATGTGTGCGTACATAAACACGTGTTTGATGATCATATTAACGCTGCTGTAAATATTTATCCGCAGGGAGAGAAGAACTCGCCTCCCAGAAGTTCACAAGGTTGGTAAACTCACACACACACACACACACACACACACACACACACACACACAGAGTCAGAGCATTGAAGCGCTGCTCTTCACGATGTGTTCAGTGTTCATTCGGCTTGTTTTCTCAACAGATTTCAATGCAGGCAAAGCTTCAAAGCCTCCCAAAGCTGAGAGCAAACCGGCAGCATTTCTGCAAAGTATGAAACACCTTCTACTTCTTTTACTTTTAGTGTGTTTATGAAATATTTTTTCCATTTTTCTTCATATGCATCAGCCATTATACTGCTAAAAGCACTGCAGCTGGTTCCTGCATGACGTTTGTGTGTGTGTTTGTGTAGTCGCTTCGCCCGTGTCCGGCGGGAACGGGGTCCTGCACTGGAGGGCCGACAGCTTCCCAGTGTTCACGAGGGGTCTGGAGTACAAGAACAACAGCCTGTACGTCCAGCAGGACGGACACTATTACATCTTCTCCAAGATCGCTCACCTGGAGAACTGCAACTACTTCAAGCATCAGGTCATGCAGTGGACGGAGCGGTACAGCTCCAAGGCCATCGAGCTGATGCAGAGCTCCAGGTACTCCATACACACCACAGATCACTTCCGGTCACGGCTGCAAGTGCTGAAGCTCATGAATGTCTTTACTGTAGGTTTATCTGCGTCCCCAATAAATCCCAGTGGAGGGGCAACAGCTACCTGGGGGGCGTCTTCCACCTGTTTAAAGGAGACAGTGTGTTCGTGAAGGTCAATAACAGCTCGCTGGTGCATGGAGAAGCGTACGAGAACTTCTTTGGTGCCTTCATGATATAAGTACTGACATACTGCTGCGAGAAAATCACACACACACATGCACCCTCAGGTTCTCATTCCAGTTTTTAAATATTATTTGACATATTTTATGAATCTTTGCAATATAGAATTGTGCTATTTTTTTCTTACGTCTGCAGGTGAATAAAATAGATAATAAAATATATTTAGCATGTATTGTTGAAATCTGACCCTTAGATCAAATGCCATTTCTCTTTTAATCATGTAATCATGTTTTTATTATTATTATTATTATTATTATTATTTAAGAAAACATGTTTCGGATGCTTATGTTATCTATTCTTTATCTATTATAAGCTGAATATATATATATATACATGATTATAAATCATAGTCGCCTTCTATGGTCAGGTTTATTTTTTATTTTTCTTTGTTTTATTTTCCCAACTATTGTCATGATGGAGCAAGTCTCAAAGCATCTTTCAGTACTGAGGTATTTTACCACCACAGTAAGTCAAGAACACATGAAAGGAATACTTCACCCAAAAATGAAAATTTGCAGGCCATCCGAGATGTTGATGAGTTTGTTCATTCATGGCTAGGGATTACATGACTAAAAAAAAAAAAAATAGCAATGGATCCTCTGCAGTGAATGGCTGCCGTCAGAATGAGAGTCTGATAAAAACATCACAATAATCCACACCACTCCAGTCCATCAGTTAACATCTGGAGAAGACAAAAGCTGAAACAAACTTCATCAACATGCTTTTAACTATAATAACGCTTCCTCCTGTGAACAAGTGCATGTGTTGTCTCTCACATCAAAATCCAGCCACATATTTGTTTAGAGCTGTTTTGGCTTGTAAACGCTGCTTGATCTGTGCAGATTTCTCTCCTGATTCAGGCCAGACCACTTTTGGCAGAAATGCTATTATGGATTATGAACTCATATTTTCAATTTGTTTCAGCTTTTGTCTTCTCCAGATGTTAACTGACGGACTGGAGTGGTGTGGATTATTGTGATGTTTTTATCAGCTGTTTGGACTCTCATTCTGACGGCACCCATTCACTGTAATGCTAAGTTTCTCCAGATCTGATGGCCTGAGGACACTTTTCATTTTTGGGTGAACTATACCTTTGTGCGTTCAACGAGACCGTGCACTTGAATCGATCAAACGTTCAGCTGTGCGTTCACGGTCTGGCATGGAGTGGGGGTGTGACATTGTTTGTTGTTATTTATAAAAGTACATACTGTATTTTGATATTGCCTGGAATGTGCATTAAATGTGTATCATAATAATAAAATATTGCAATGTCAGAGTCTTCTCTAGCGAGTCACAATAGTCTTGCACAATGCTGCTTATCTTCCTTATTTTCTAGCTCTCGATTTCAACCTCAGTGTGCTCAATGCAGCGCTGCACATCAAAGCCGCACGCAGCACGACAGATAAAGCGAGAGGTGGAGGGAAGGCAGAGATAAGCAGGGAGATGTGTGGGGACGGCAGGATGTGGCGGTGTGAGGTGGAATAAGACAGTAAGGGGACAGCGCACAGGAACAAATGGGTTATTTGGAGGAGGGGTAGTGGTTGCATTTTCCTGACTCAGCGCATTTCTGCATTCACAGCGGAAGTTTCCAAAAAACCTGCAGTCACCCACAAACAAACCAATGTTTGTGTAGCTTCTTTTCGATTTTCTTTCCATTTGAAGAGAGAAAGTCAATAATCCCTGCTGATGTTTTATACTCCCCTTTGTGAATCAGACTGATGTTACTCAAACACACTGTGACCCACAGGCCAGATTCGGGGGTCTTGATTGGCTGGTTAGTGAGGGTCCATTCACCTGCTGGCAGATGCTGGTACTACACCACGTGGATTCAAAAACTAGTGTTTCTCAATTGCTTTGGCTAATTTTCCTACATAAAACAACAAGTTAGTTTCTTGTTCACACCTAATATGAATTTCTTATTCTTTTAAGCAAATTGCTCGTGTTTTGGCACCCATGCAAAAGAGTAAGTCCACCTACACAAAAACTACACGCACATGAATCAAAACTGACGAGTTGATTCGCATTGAAATGGTCAGCTTTTCAAAACTTCGAAACCTTCTTTCATCGTGTGAGCCATCACATGCAAAATGATCATTCAGTTATAAAAATCTGTCAGAAACACATGTATTCTAGGTGAGCTGTTACATTTTGCACGCTGACAAAAAATGCCTTTGAAACAATTTGGACTTAAAATGGATAATGTATTTCACAAATAAAGACCAAGAAATGGTTAGTAACACACTGAATTAAACACGAAATTTTGAAGTAGAAAAACTCAATTTTTTTTTTTTTTTAATTTATTTATTTATATAGCGCAGCTAAAAAAAAAAAGAGAAGTTGACCAAAGTGCTTCACAATATAAAAGACAATACTGAAGACATAATACACTATCGCAAGCAATAATAATAATGCAGATAATTGCGACAGTGAAATAAAATAAAATGGTATATATAAGGGGGATCATGATCTCTATTAAGTGTTTATTTACTACTTTTTACAGTGCATATGCCATTTGTGTTGTCCCATAAAACAGTTTTACCAGTAGCAGATTCTTTTAAGAGAAACAATTAAATATGAGTTGTGTTTCTCGTTTGCTGCTTTTGACGTCACAGCTCGGTCACAAGAGTGAAGCAAAAAGAGAAGTAAGAAAAGTGTTTTAGTGTGTACAAAGTGCACACATCAGCTTTAAGGTGCAATGGCTGGACAAACATGAGCAGTGTTTCACTACCGTAGGGATTTCCACCTCAGGTTCACCAAAATATCAATACCAAGCTAAAATTAAAACGATTACAACATGACCCCTTAATATGTGTGAGCTTGATCTCTCAGGATGTTCTTCAGATAGATCATGTCGATCTCAGGGCTTCAGTTCACGCAAGCGTTTGGAAACTGCAGATCTACCTGGTGATTATTTTTCTTACTTCCTGCGTTTTATCGTGTGCAGAAATCTCAAACATAACTGCCAGTAGAAACCCCCTTGAGAACAGGAGTTATCTGTATGAGGGCTTATGAATTGACTGAGGCTTTAGAATGAGTGTAAGATGTAGACGCCTACACACTAAACACTAGTCATTATCATACAGTGCGGTCGTGGTGACATGGCATTTTGACACACCTGGTGGTTTCCTTCCACAGCCACTCACACTGCACCTGAACACAACAGGAAGAAGAACTCTGAGTCTGATGTCACTTCCTCCAACAGCCATGCACTTCATTTAATCATAGATAGATAGATCGATCGATCTGTGTGTTATGGCTGTGATGGTGTTGTAGATGTTGTTTGATGCTGTGGGAAGTGGTGAGATTGAGCGAGAGATCGAGAGTGAGAGATGGGGGCGGTGAGAGCCTGCGCTTCTGATTCAGCACTTTTCTAGCATCTTGGTGGAAGTTTCCAGATACTTTCAGTCTTTATACGCAACCAACCGTTCTCTTTTCTCTTTTCTTTCTGTTACTCAGAGAGAAAGAGTGAAAGAGAGAGAGCAACGAGTGGCATGAGAGAGAAAGAAAGAAAAACGAGCTGCTGGTTTCTTTCCAAGCATCGGTCTCTTTTCCTCTAAAGACCATGATCAGAGAGACCAAACTGATCGACAGACAAACACAGCCCTGCCAAAACCTTTAACCCTAAAAGCAGAGGGATGATGGGCTGATCCAGCCTAAACATCGGCTGATCCAGCCAAATGTCTGTTTTGAACAGGCGCTGGAGAGTCTGGAGTGAGAAAATATTAAAGATTTGTCAGTGAACACATATGTCAAACAGACAGTGATGGTCTAGTGGTTAAAGATCTGGAGTACACTCTTAAAAATAAAGTTTCTTTATTGGTATCAATGGTCCTACAAAGAACCTTTACTTTTTCATTCCACAAAAGCTTCTTTACAGGGGAGAAATGTTCTTTAGATTATTAATATGTTCTTCACACTAAGTTCTTTTAAGAACTGTTCACTAAAATGTCCAAAACTGGTTCTTCTAAGGCATCACCATGAAAACCCCCTTTAGAAGCCTTTATGTGTGTGTGTGTATATATATATATATTTATCTGTTGAGAAGACTGTCAAAGAAGCAGCAGTGTTTTCCTGAGCTGCATGAGAGGCGTCCGCTGAGATGAAAGCTGCAAATACCAAGCCAAAGTTTCACTTCTCCACGTCCATCAACAGGTGGCAGGAGAGAACCGCCGAGCTGCCTTCAGCAGAGACTCAGCTGCAGATCTGCTCAGATAAGCATGAACATTCTTCAGCTGTTTTAAATTTCTGAAGCAGGTCTTAGCAGGACAAGGACATCTACTGGAGTAGATTTGTTTGGAAGCACAATCTCCGGCCTTTCAAAACAGTCATGTCTGCAGCTTGCTCATGTTCTCTTGCTCTCTGCAATGGGCATCTAACAGCTACTGGCTACACCTACATGTCCAGTGAGACATCTCTGCAATTATGTTTAGTGTGCATGTAAGCGTGTCTGCTGAGTCACGGTAATTGTGCCTAAAAAGCATGAAATCCTCCTTAAAGTGTACGCCTGCTGAGAAGCGTGGCTCTTCTAACAGGAAGACTGCAGGACGCGGTTACATATGCGGTCGGGCTCTTTCTCAACGTCTTTAGTCATCCAGACCTTCTCCTGCCTTGTAACAATTTCCAGACAAACTGTAAGGATCTGGTGATGGCCCAGATTAGACAGCTGGCAGATTTAATTGCTCGTTGTATTTATGTTGTTATTATATATATATATAATATAGCAGTCTGGATGCGTGCTGAGTGAACTTACGGCAAAGAGGTTAGACATAGTACTCTCAGCCTGAGACATCATGCCCACAGAACGCTGTTGCTTTTCCCTGTCAGTCATGTGGCCTCTTGGGCGGGCCTTGGCCATTCAAAGCGGCCAAAGTTCCCAGACCTTCAGCCGTCAGTCTGAAGGTCTGGCTACGCGAGACTAGACATATAGTACCAATACGGTTCACTTATATTAGCCTAATGGGAGAAAGACTGCACATGGTAACACTATGAAACAACATTTATGAGATGGTCCATGTCAGATTTTGTTCTTGTTTAGCCCGAAACACACAAAGCCGACGGTCGGCTGTCGGGCAGTTTTTGTTCGTCGGCCGACTAAGTTTTCTCAGCGCACCGTCGGCTGAAGTTGGTCCTCGTCGGCTTTTTTTCGGCCGATTCGACATGTTGAATCGGCGTCGGAGCTCGTCGGGCCATCTTATCATTCTGATTGGCTGTTCAGCTGGCGAACCAGTGCACGAGAAAGGCGCAGAACGAACATGCTGCTTGCTACAGGTGCTACACATGCTACAGGTGTCGAGCGTCGGCTTGGTGTGTCAGGTCAACTTTGGACCCAGACGCTGTCGACGTGAGCCCGCAGTCTGCTTTCGTTGCCACTAGTTCATTAGTTTCATTGCCACTAGCTTGGCGTGTTCTGGGCTTTTGAGTCATGTGAATTTAGCAGTTTTTCAGAGTTTCCAGAAACAGCGCGCCTGGAGGCCTTGAAGAGAAGACCACCAAGTAAAAAGACTTTTCTTGAAAGGGATGGTAACATTCCTCAACTAATCACAACACAACCTTAACTAACTAGAGAAAAAAAAAGAGAAGAAAAGAAAAGAAAAATTAACTACAAACAGCCAGCATATGAAGAATCACATGATGAAAAATTACAGTTCATTTCATCTCACTTCTAGTAGCACTGCATTGATTTCCACTCACTCCCTTCGTGCAGATAAAACTAACGTGAAATGGCATTTACAGCTCACTCTACATCCACAACTCATTTTTTCAGGTGAAACAGGAAAAACAAAAGAGATCAGTGACGTCAGACAGAAAGCAAAGCATTATCAGAGGCAGATAGTGAGACTTTTTTGCTCTGTGCACTGATGAATCACCGACAGCAAGACCAAGAACATGTATTGGGAAAGTCAGTTTTGACTCATGTGGAGTTTAAAAGTCTGTGTCTTTGGTAGAATCTCTCCTGCACATTCAGTGTCATGAAGTCTCGCACTCGTTCACTTCCAGTCAGATCTAATGAAGCGAATCTCACACTGACTCATGTCATTTCCGCATGCTCTGCACAGCATGCCCAAATTTTTTACATCCGGTGGAGAGAAACAAAGCAATGATTTCACAGCATGAAGTGGGTGAGATGTTAATGGAGCGTCTGCAAGCTTTATTTGGAAGAACTCAACACACATGCATCGTGTCATCTCTGAAACTTCTCCGTTTTTTTTTTTGTTCTCCTATAGTATCTGTTAAACATATATTTGTTCTCGAGCAAACTCGGGCTGTATGTTTGTTTGTTTGTCGAGTTTGTGCGGATGTGTCAGCATGCGGTAAGGACTGAAACCTGCTCTGGCGCTTCTGACAGAAAGTGACGCGAGCGAGGTGGCCTGGATGCAGAGCAGAACTTTCCTCCCACAGGGTCTGATCAGACCTCGCCATAGGAAAGTAAGTCACACATGAGATCTCATTGCCATCTCAGCTGCTTCTCCCAGACATCAGCGCAATCAAATGGAGATCGTTGTCCTCTCACGTCCGTTCAAATGAAATTAGCTCAAATCCCAAAAGTCTTAAAATGAACTCAAACATTTCTCATCAAATGACCTGAATGGCTCTCCACACTCTTTTTAAGGCTCTATATTTGACCCTGGACCACAAAACCAGTCATAAGGGTAAATTTTTTTGAATAAATAAGCTTTCCATTGATGAATGGTTTGTTAGGATAGGACCATATTTGGCTGAGATACAACTATTTGAAAATCTGGAATCTGAGGGTGCAAAAAAAATCTAAATATTCAGAAAACCGCCTTTAAATTTGTCCAAATTAAGTTCTTAGCAATGCATATTACTAATCAAAAATAAGGTTTTGATATATTTACAGTAGGAAATTTGCTAATTATGTTTATGGAACATGATCTTAATATCCTAATGATTTTGGCCATAAAAGAAAAATGGATAATTTTGACCCATACAATGTATTGTTGGCTATTGCTACAAATATACCGGTGTAACTTATGACTGCTTTTATGCTCCAGGGTCACATATATTTAATTTAGTAACCATTACCGGATGACAACTTCAAACTCATTTGTGTCTCATTAATGTTTTATTTTAGGAGAAACATCTGAGATTCAGTTGATTCTTTATTATAACTCTGAAAGAGCAACATCTGAGCTGCAACATGAGCATAAACGAACACCGAAGAGCGTTAGCAGCATCTCACCTCAACAAACAGCCCACAGTTATGTAAATTGTACATTTTTATTAAATACTCTGTTTACAAAATAAAGCATTTCACACACTGTCATCATTGTTACATTCATCTCTAGAGTTCCTGAGTTTGTTAGCATTCATACGGTGCTTTCCTTCACACCAGACGCACAACGCAAGCGCGTGCTCGTGAAGAGATGTTCACGCACATTCACACATGCAGCTTTTTGAGTTCTTGAACGTACAGCGAAACATACAGACCCAACCGAGGCACTAGTGCTGATGTGCTGGTCAAAGTTCACTGGTTATTTCTGTGATGCACCTAAACATCGGTAGAATAAATACAGTACATGCAATCAGTGAACGAAAAGGTTCGGTCTGACGCCTCGCACACGTAGTGATGTCTACAAATGTTTAAACACTATGTACAGCATACACAAAATACAAATATAAATATTGCAAATATTTAACATGTTACACATAAATATACTTAAATTATAAATAGTGCTTAAGAAGCATTGCTTATTGGTTCAGGCCCGGACAAAGTCTCTAGACGTCGTTGCATTTTCTGAGCTTTTCTTGTAGAGGGAAATCTGCAAAATTTGGCAGAATGCATTTGAATATTGTGGCTAAAACGGGAAAGAGCCACTCTTTTTGGTAGCTGAAGGCATTGCCAAATTAGCCAAGAGAGTCTGTGGACATTAGTGGAGTCCTGCTCAGAGCATTAAAAACAAGTCCTGAGTAGATCAAAGTGCGCGACTCAAACAAGCAGCCCCGAATCAGTTCGGTCGGGCTTCTGCTGATCACGTGTGACGTAGTGCTCCTAATCCGTCCACCAGAAACATCCCAAAGCCAGAGTCATTCACCTCCAGTTTCCAGTTGTCTAGTGTGCCTTCAATCTGTGATTTGGCCATGAGGCGGTTTTCATTTTCAGGAAAGGTCACGACGCGCCAACACGTCCGACTGTGAGGCGTTTCTTTGCTCCACTTAGGCAGCGAGACGGTGCAGGTGAGCTCCTTGCTATTGTGTTTATTGTAAAAGCTGACAGTGAATTGGCCAGAAGGACATTGTCCAGTGCAGGAAAAATTGAGCTGGACGTACAGGAAGTAGCTTCCGCTTTCGTTGATGTTCAGCACATTCTGTTTTTTCTCATAGCTGTAGAGAGAGCCAATGGTTAGACCCTTTCCATACGCGAAAGGTTCCCACGCCATCACGCCTGTTTTGAGTTCACCTGCAGGGCGGAGACAAAGAGACACGCTCAGTCCCAAGACTTTAACATAGGAAGTCGATGTGCAAAAGAATATTCCGGGTTCAATACAAGTTCATTATGTTTTAGACAACAAGATTTTTTGCCTTATTAAAGTTCAAAATGTGAAATATAATGGCATGAAACTTACTTTTAGTGGCTCTCACGTAAGCTAAATTCTGCATCTAGAAAAGGGAAGACAGAGGAAACAAAACATCAGATACAGGTTTGACGACTCGTGTAAAACAAGAGCATTAGTCTGATTCATTTCTCAGGAATGCTTTCTGGCTCTGCAGAGTTATTGAGATGCTACACGGTTCGTTCTAGATTAAAAATATTATTTGTTTCATTGTAGGTTCTACAGATCGGCGTTTTGGCTTCTTGGTTTAAAACACCATAACTCAGATGCATTTTTTTCTTCTTCTAAAAATCAATGAATAAAATGCACTTTCTTGAACTCCTATGGAGCAATCCGTTTCCTTTATGTAATTTATTATTTATTTAAAAAAAAAAAAAGTGTATTGTTGTTGCTATCTAAAATTTACTGGGTTGTTTCAACCCAACTTTGGGTCAAATATGGACTAACCCACCTGTTGGGTTAAATTTTTACATTAAATTTTCAACTCAAAAGTTGGTTTAGTCCATATTTAACCCAAAGCTGGGTTGAAACTACCCAGCATTTTTTTTTTTTTTTGAGTTTATTATATTAATATAGAATTATTATTAGAATTCTAAATGCTCTAACAGTACAACAACCTCTCTAAAAACAAAGCTCTTATAAGTAACTCGTTACTGAATGATTGTAATAACCACATTTGATGGTATGTGCATATTATTTAAATGTATTTTGAATAACACAACTGTCCAATCATTGTAATGCTATGGTGCACATACAAACATTAAACTACTTTGGTACTATACATAAGAACAACTTAAAGAGTTGTTTTAAATCTATGTACAAACTCACCTTATACGCGTTTCCACTGTCGCGGATCGGCGCAGCCAGCGAGTCCATAACTCCGTCTAGCGTCGTCATCGCGTTTATCTCCTTCTCGATGTGTTTGGTGAAGTACAGCGCTCCCGCGAGCGCGACCATAAACATGAGGAAGAGTGCGATCACGGACACGGTGAGGAAGGTGTCCAGACACCGGCTCCGGGGGCGCACGGCGGGCGACTGGCTCTCTACATCTGCGGACGCGGACATCTCGAGAAACGGCGGCGTGTAAATAAAGCGATATACATCCACAGCAGGTGCAGTTCTGCTCGAGGGTAGACATCATGAGCGTTATATAGACGCGCAGGAGGAGGAACTAACGGGTTTCCCTTGTCACCTCCTCCTCCCGCCCACAAGAGAGAGAAAGAGAGACCCAGATGCGAAGAGGGAGGTTTAGAGAAAAACCGACTAACTTTCCGCTTCTTTCGCTCTTGCGCAAACGGAGGTGGAAAGCGGGAGGAGAGTAAAGTGTGAATTTCTGTGACTGGTCCGTATTCCGCTCGTTATTTCATGGAATATCGAGATACATTTATCCCCTCACTTAAATATTACATACCATAATGCTTCCTTCACACAGTTTGTTGCATGTGTTGTGTAAAAGTAAGACATTTGTATACGTGGTATATTTTGTTGTGTGCACACTTACACCGCAATATAAAGTGCTGGATTCGGATTTTGTTACAAAACGTGGCACAGACTGAAGCTGCCAAGGGCTTATATAGGAGATGCTAAATTCATTCGCATGAACAAAACACAGAAATGAATTACAATATTCAGCTAATTTCAAAGGAAATTGTATTTTGATATTTCACATTTTGACATTTAAGTATTAGATTTGGACCTGATTCCAAGAAGAGTCTGACAGCACAAGCATGTGAGCGAAGTGAAAGTTAATTATTTGAATGTTGGAGCCTGTGTTTTTTCGCAATCCATGATCGCTCGAAGCGGGTTTCTCTCTTTTGTTCCAGATCGGCTTCTGGTTTTTGTGTTGCTAGATTCCAACTATTTTCAGTAGTCGAGAAACATTATACGATTACACTTTATTTTGATAGTCCACTTTAGATATTCTACTAACTATAAGTAACTTTTAAACTAAATGTCAACTAATTCTCATTAATTTGCAACTACATGTCTATTAACTCTCAGTAGGGTAGGTTTAGGGTTAGTGGAATAAGTTGACATACTTGCAAAGTTTCTCATAGTCAGTATGCTGTATGTTGTGGACCCATCAAAATAAAGTGTTAGAAGATATTAAGCAGACAGTCTACTAATACTCTAATGACTGCTAGTTGACATGTAGTTGCAAAGTTACGTACTGTTAGTAGAATGTCTAAAGTGGACTATCAAAATAAAGTGTTACCAATTATACTAAGTAATTTGACACAGAAATATAAGTCGCTCTTAATATTCGTATGCATGTGTCATATTGCTGAATTATATGTAATCAAAAGCACTTTGGCCTTCTAAACTTACATTTCTGCTTTAGCATTAATATTTTATATTAATATAACTTATGTTATCACTGTCCAACGCATGTCAGTGTTAGTCAAGAGATTGGACGCCCTGGCTGACATTGAGTTATTGCTTCTCCTTAAAAAAAACTTTTAATCAAATGGGTTCATGAATAATGATTTGGATTTCTTTACAATTTGTTTTTATTTTTAAATGGGTGCATTTGAAAAGAATTTAAGTAAAACACATGTTCCTCCATCAACAGTGTTTAAAGGCATCCCGTGATGCATATATTTCATTTTGATCATTTCCAGATGTCCATTTGATCATTTCCAGATGTCCATTTGATCATTTCCAGATGTATATGGAATTTGTTTCCTCATATGAATGTGCCTGGTGTTTCAACATGATTTGGCTTTTTATTTTGTTCTAAAAATAGATCCCTGTGTCTGGAAGAGGAAGGGTGTGATTATGTCACCTGCATGTGAAAACCTGTGCATCCGAGCCTGAGCGGCTACAGGAAGTGATGTCATCCACACAGGTGTAGGAGCAGCTCTCCGCCTACAGTAAGAGTCACTTTCTCAGATCCCTGTTTACTACTGTCACTTCTCGTATGACATCACTGACCTGTTCGACAATACGTGTTTTCTTATCTTCATAGCTTTATGTGCCAGTGTTTGTAGACAAAACAAATATTACAGTGTTCTCTCTTGTGTGCTTTAGTGAGTTAGTGAATCTGTTTCTGTAACACATTCATCACATGAGGGCTTTAATCTCGTTGATTTCTGTCAGCTTCCCTTTTGAAAGTGACTCTGCAGCGCTTCCTGAATGTGGATGGGTCTTTTCGTTTTATTTTTCAGACCCGTGATTAGATCGTACTTTGGGGAAAAGTAAACAAGACACATTCTGGAAAACCCAGCTCTAAAATTAAAAACAGACATCCATCTGTCCGCCCATCAGATACTATAAGTTGTAGTTGATTTGTTTCATATTTATCAGGATTTTCGAAGCTCAGTCATCAGATCGGGAGTTCATATGGATTTTTTTTCTCTCAGTCATTTCATCTCAGCCTCGTCTGTTTTGTAGGTTACTTTGGCTAAAATGACAATCATCCATGCATTTGATCTCCATTCTCTCTTATTTTCCCACACCGAGGTAGGCAACCCTACACAAAGAAGAGTTTTCCAAATAATGGCTGTGCTGCCAATTACAACTTATTTTCAAGTATCAGGCTACAGTTATTGTATAAAACATCTTGAATTACTCCTCATTTACGTTCCTGGAATGCTTCCACCAAAGTGATGCTAGAATAAATAAGATCAGATTATACCGTATTCCAGGTATGAATCTCTGTGGGTATGATTTAGCCAGTACATACGCTGACGGTCAGTCAGGGGAAATCTGAGTTTTACCTAAAGGTCACACACGCTGCTGCCGATCACTTACGTCATGCAGGGATTTCGTTCGGCTTCGTCTCAGAATGTGGAAGTTACTGTTTCACAAAAACAGACTACAAAGCAGTCCGGACTTCAAACATGAGCTTTTGTTCCTCTTTTCCTCCTGCATTGCAATTGCATTGTATATGACATCAGATGTATTATTTGTGGTAATTGCTGATAAATGTAAACTTTGGGAAAATGAAAAAAAAAAAAAAACAATTGGGGAAGTTATAGATCCTGTTAAGTTGCTAATGTGTATGAATATGAAGATGCTATGAGATGTTACACATTTTGGGGAATTCAGTGGGCAAGTAGAAACAGATTAGCGGAGTGTGGGTGTAAAATATTCCACACTTAGTGCTGCTATTTTTAGGTCCGTCATATGGCTACATCAGCATATGCTTGTGAGGGTGTGAGTTGGCAATAAAGAGAACAAACCTTAAATAGGGCCAGATTTATCCAAAATGTGATGTCACAGAGGAGTCATGACCAATCAGAGCATCTGAAATTAATTTTGCTTTGGCTGAGAGGAGTGAACTTGTCAGGAAATCGCTTCCAGATTTCACAATCGTTATTTATGATGAAATCTGTCCCGGCACTACTGTAAAAAAACAATGTGGGTGTGTTGAGTTATGCTGCATGTGCTTGTGCATCATAACGTTCCTCACCTCTCCGTCTCTTGTCCTTTCTTTCTGCCTGTATGTAATGTTGAAGCAGTTCGGAGAGGTCAGGTTTATGGGTTGCAGATCTTAAACTGCAAATGAGCAGAAAGGGACTGTGTGCATTTGTGAAACTATAAGTCACCTGAATGTGCATAACCACTGGAAAACACAAAAATAACATCACTGTTATGTAATTATTATGGGAAAGTAGTTCATTAATAGTTGTTACATGTCATGTTTTAGGGGGACTCATTTAAAGGACTAGTGAGAATATCCTACCTGCCAAGTGCAGTGAATGACAGCCTGGTTAAGACAAATATGTTCCTCAGAGGAAAGGGGAGTCGGGTGTGGAGGAAGGAGTATTGACATTTAGGCCACATAGCAACCTCATACGTGTTTTACTATAGAGGGAACACTTAGGCAACTCCAGTTAACATAGATAGGCACACTGAAAGGAAGAGGCGGAGGGCAACACAGACAGACAGACACATAGATAGATACACAGCAAAATCCCCAGTGTTAAATTAACACTGCCAAGTGTCTATATGTGTCCACACTACAGAGTGTTAAAAGTAATACTGAAGTGGTGTTAAAGTTAATGATGTAATTAAGAGATTCATTGAGTGATGATTGACCATTATTGAAGACACCTGATGTTAACAAGCAGAATCACCAAAGAAGAAAATCACAATGTGTAAGTAACCATTATAGTGGTCAGTGTTTACTTTAGTTGAGCTCTTGACCCTTGACTTTTTAATATTACATATTGTTTGGCTGCTATAACTGAATTATAACAGCTAGAGAAGCAAAGAGCAAAAGTTCACAGGTGACGATTATGTTTTGACAATCATCATGTAGTGATCTGAATAACTGAGTTAGGTTTTCTTTGTTGGTTATGTTAACACTGTGAACAACATAAGAGCTGGCATTTTCAGTTTAATCAGACTAATGTTTTTAAAGCTTATTTTGATCAAAAACTTTAGTTTAGACGCACAGACATCAAGAATCAGCATGAGCGTCACAACAACGGTAACCGTCAAAAAAGCATGTTGAAGCCAATCAAAACTCATCCATGACTCCCATCATGCATTACAGCGTGAATAAATTATGAGCAGAATTGTCTTTGTACTTTTTATTCTTACTATTTTCTTTTATTTTTGCTGTTTTTATGTGACTTTTTAGGAGCTTGTTTTGTGATGTTCAGAGTTGATCTGTTTATCTGAATATGCTGTTTGTCACCGTTGTTGAGATTCATACGCTGATTCTTGATGTCTGTGTGTGCCTAAAACAAAGACTTTTTTGAAGTTTTTTTTTGATCAGAACAGCTTGTAAGAAATCCTTCCAAAATTTACAGAAAACACAGATTCTTTCACTGTGGAATCACAAGGCTGTTGTAATCAATAAAGGATATTTAACTCAGAGGTTAGATTCTAAATGAGTTCAAGTCAAATAATGATTGTTAGAACATAATCACCACCATCTGATGACTTTTGCTCTTTGCAAAAGTCCGGCTGTTATAATTCGGTTACAGCAGCCAAATAATATGTAATATTAAAAAGTCAAGGGTCAAGAGCACAACTGAAGTGAACACTGACCACTATAATGGTGACTTAATTGTGATTTTCTTCTTTGGTGATTCTGCTTGTTAACATCAGGTGTTTTCAATAATGGTCAATCATCACTCAATGAATCTCTTAATTACCTCATTAACTTTAACACCACTTCAGTGTTACTTTTAACACTCTGTAGTGTGGACACATATAGACACTTGGCAGTGTTAATTTAACACTGGGGATTTTGCTGTGTAGACAGACAGACAGACAGACATATAGATAGATAGATAGATAGATAGATAGATAGATAGACAGATAGATAGACACAGACAGAGAACGAAAGACAGACAGACAGACAGACAGACAGATAGATAGATAGATAGATAGACAGATAGATAGACACAGACAGAGAACGAAAGACAGACAGACAGACAGACAGATAGATAGATAGATAGATAGATAGATAGATAGACAGACAATAGATAGATAGACAGACAGACAGACATATAGATAGATAGATAGATAGATAGACAGACAATAGATAGATAGACAGACAGACAGACATATAGATAGATAGATAGATAGATAGATAGACAGACAGACAGACAGACAAATAGACAGACAGACATATAGATAGATAGATAGACAGACCGACAGATAGATAGACCGATAGATAGATAGATAGACCAAATCATAAAAACATAGCAATAAATTAAATTATTTTTTAAACAACAACGATGAAAAAAAAAACCACTTTATGAAAAACATTAAATATTTATTTGTTTATCTGCATGTGGCCATTAACCAATGTCAGAGAACAGTTAACATGAAAATGTACAACTTTAATATTAACTTGCTTTATTATTAACATTATAGAAGTTTGGGAATGCCTGCAATACATGAAATAATGTGAATTTTTAATGTGTTTGAAAGACAAATGTTTGAAGGTCTTTGTGTGAATGTCCACAAAACTGCAAGTATTTCTGAATATATAAGTGGTAGGCTTTTTTAGACAGGGAAATTTAAATCAATAAATTATGAGCAATGTGTAATATATGTATGTATAATATATAATATGTAATATGTATATGTAATATATAGTATGTAATCATGTAATCTATAAAAACAACTGTAGTGTGATTTTGAGTATTTTAAAATGTAATATAATCTAATTGCAAGTACTTAATATTTGGAATCTGATTGTACAATCCAGATTACATGTAATCAGTTACTACTCAGCACTGTAGATAGATATAGATAGGCAGACAGACAGACGGATAAACAGACGGACAGACAGACAGAGTTGTGCTAAAAAATCCCAAGAAATCAGCAGTTTCTGACACCAGTGAAGTCACCTTGCTCACATCTCTATTTGTATGACTTCATGCATTAAGTTGCTGCAGCGTACATAGACATAACAATGTAAGCATGAGCAGGTGAACTTCATAAAGCAACTGACTTTATAATATTTGAGCTGGTCAATCGGAAACAGTAAAGTACAGACATGTAAGCGCATTCCTGACTGCAAAGGTGTCTATTAACGAATCAGCCTCTGGCAACTGACTAATGATCATTACTGTTAAATGAGCTCAGATCTTCCCTCACATTTGTAGCTGAGCGTTCTGCATTGTTATTTGTTTTCCAGATGAAGCCGGGTGTGTGCTAATCCAAAAGACTCAAATGGGAGCTCCACCAGAGCTTTTGGCTTGTTTTTTCTCTTCTGTCACTGAATAGAGTTCATAAGAAGCTGAGCAGTGAGTCATACGGCTGGACTTCATGCATGACTCACTCAAAATCAAAGCCCAGAGTCTGCAAGAACCGTATCTGATCCGCGTCTCCATGGCTGTGTTTGGACAGAAACACTAGCTCAATACTTACTGAATACTGCACAGTTTATATATATATATATATATATATTTTAATTTAGCAGACACTTTAAACAAAATTGAGTTATAAATATGTAAAACAACATGATTCATCCTGAGGCAACTCATAGTTTTGACGTGATGTAACACCAGCCTGGAGGCAAAACAAAGCTTCCCTCTGCTGCTCGCCAGTTATTTTTACCAGGATTGAACTGAGACAGTGATATTAAAAGACCAAATTCAGTATACACCTTATTGATAATGCATACTGTATACAGACAAACAGATGAACCCAGAATATGAGCACATTTTATTTTATTTTTATTTTTTTCTGAAAAAAACCTGTCTTCTAAAAATGTCTTCTATGTCACATGAATAAAACTATGCATAACATGTAAAGTGCTGTAATACAAAGTTCAAAAATGCCTATTATTATTATTTTTGAAATAGTGAGTGAAATAGTAGGCATTGTTCCTAACAGTATATTGATGGCACATGATCTCATGACTGTTCATTTGGAGTGGCATTCATTTTGCAAATTATTGGTTGTTTGTTGTTTTTCATGCAGTTTTATCTGAATTCGATAGTCTGTTCAAATAATGAGTGAATAAGTAAGGGATAATCAACGGCTAGCCGTGCATTACAGGATTTTAAATCCATGACGTGGAGGCCAAGAACCACCCGAGGAGAAGAGAAGCGAAGTGCATTTAAAATCCTTTAATGCACGGCTAGCCGTTGATTATCCCTTACTTATTCCATGGTCATTTGCCAAGTTATAGACAAGTTAAAACTAGTATTGCTCTTTGCAGGGCAATATTTGACCGGAAGGGTAAAAATGGCGGTTATTTTCGTCAGTTATCGCACCTTAGCGCTAGCATTCTCCCTGCTTCAAATCAGACACAGAGATGAAATAGTGCGGTAAGATCACATATATTTGAATGAATTATAGCATGTATTTCAATTAATTATCGAGAGAGAGAGAAGACAGTTGTGTGTACCTGCCTGCTGCGTGCGTCTCTCTCTACAAACAATTAATTACTTCAAAAACGGGAATATAATGTAGCGATCTAGTATCTAGGCTGTTTTATTAATAAAAATCGCGGGGAAGCGTTAGCTTTGACAAGTTTATGTGTGTGCAGCGCAATCTGCGATCTCCGACCTCTCTCTCTCTGTGTGTGTGTGTGTGCGATTGTGTACATCAATTAAAGCAGCGCATTAATATGGAACAGTGATTAAACTGACTTGGAACTACCTGTGCATTAAACGGTTTGCATAGCTGCCAGCCAATCAGAATCCAGTATTCAGACCATGGAATAATGAATAATGAGTAATAATGATAATAATGAATGAAGAAAAAATATGTTAATAATGTCAAAGTGGAAATAGAAGGCCAAGCACATTGCACTGTGGGATACTCTGGTCATATGGTGTGCTCAACTCATGTCAGAAAGATTGTATTTACAACATGAACGGCACCATAAAGTTGTAATTAAGAGTGAAAAACTGTTCTTTCTTTTAAGCCCTGAGTTTCTGAGTTTAGGAACGTGTCAATGAAAAAAACAACAACATGTCGGTTGAAATGAATGAAATTATCATTATCAGTATTATTATTATTACCATAACATTTTATTCTTTTGCAGAAGTTTATTTTATTTATTTTTTGTAGAGAAGGTGCAATGCCATCTTACTCCAACCAAGGTGACTTATAATAATAATTTCTTACATTTATATAGCGCTTTTCTAGACACTCAAAGCGCTTCACGTTGTGAGGGGGATCTCCTCATCCACCTGGATGATGCGACGGCAGCCATATTGCCCCAGAACACACCAGCTACTGGTGGAGAGAAGACAGAGTGATGAAGCCAATCAGTAGATATGCGGATGATTAGGAGGCCATGATGGTCAGAGGCCAATGGGTAAATTTGGCCAGGATGCCGAGATCACACCTCTACGCTTTTCGAAAGACATCCTGGGATTTTTAATGACCACAGAGTCAGGACCTTGGTTTAATGTCTCATCTGAAGGACGGTGCTCTTTGACAGTATAGTGTCCCCATCACTATACTGGGGCGTTAGGACCCACACAGACCACAGGGTGAGCACCCCCTGCTGGCCTCACTAACACCTCTTCCAACAGCAACCTAGTTTTTCCAGGAGGTCTCCCATACTGACCAGCTCAACTCTGCTTAGCTTCAGTGGGTAACCAGTCTTGGGCTACAGGGTGACTTGAATGCCTCTTATAACTATGACTTGCTAACTCAAACTTCCCAGCAGGACTTGAACACACCACTATATCATGGCACCCAAGGATTCTTTGCATGATATACAATGTAATAAATAAATAAATGAACAAAAGTTGTCAAAATATTATTGGAATACGTTTTTATAAGAAAAAAACTATTTATTTATTTATTTTTAACTTAAAAATCGAATGCTTATTTTATTGTTACATGATGTTTCTTTGTAATTCGTTGTGGAATGTATGTGCAGCAGCAGCAGTAAGAGTGTTACTTTATTCATTATGATGTAAGAGCTGTGAGGAATTCCTAGCACGAATCACCTTGTGCTCCGTGTGTCATATTTATTTCCAAAGAAAGCCATGCGTTTACTTGGTGTCTCCCGTAGTGACGGATCAGGGCGTTTCATTTCAGATAAATAATAAAAAGGGCAATTGTGGAGTTGATTACTATGTGTCATAAGCTTGAACCTGCATACGAGCGTATTTTCTCACCGTAGCTCCAGAAAGAATGACTAACCTCACGCGATCTTCAGGAGTCCGCTTTGGCACGAACCGACGGCAGACTGAGGTTTCCCGCGGTCGCAGCGCCGCTGGCCCGGTGTCATGGAGCTCCTGCGCGCCCTCTGCCGGAGCTGTGACACACTTACCCTCGTTCTCCTGAGGCGGGGATATTCCCAAACATCTGTGTAGAGCTCTGTAGCCTGCACATTTTCTTTGCACCACGCCTGAGATCTTAACTGAGCAGCACATTGGCACGTTCACGCTTCTCTAATGTCGGTTAATGATCACGTGATGTGCAGGTCAACGATTTAAATTATTATTACTACTTTTATTATTATTTATTCAAATGTCATGTTTTATGGTTTAATTAGCCCAATTATTAGCTTAACTCACGAACCCCAGGTAAAGGGTTCTGAGGCGAGCACGTTTGACTTACGAAGCTCTGTTGAACTTGAAATAGGCCTTTAACCTTATGGCTAAGCTGTTTAAAATACACTATAATATAATGACATTTTTGTGAATTATATGTTGCCTGTAAAAAAATAAAAAAAATAATAACCAAAAAGGTAGTGTACAACATTAGGCTACCGCGGTTCTTTTACGTTTGTCATGATTAACAGTAATTAATTCGCATTTGCTCCATATGTTTCCTTGAGATCAAGAAACTTACCACTCACTCACATCTGAAAGTATTTTTAGGCCTATGCAGCCTGGTTTATTGATTTATTATTCTATTTCTCTTCAATGACATAACGCATCACTAGGCAACTTGTGCTTTTTCATGATTCATAATTCCATACAACTCTGAATCAAACTTCCTAATTCTGCCAAAAACTAATATGTTGATCATTCTGTAATTGATGTTTTTCTGAGACAGCAATGACTATTTAGGGAGTGTCTTTGATAAATTCCTTATCAATAATTTATGGTCAAGACCATTAAAGCTCAGTGCTTGGCCCACTTTTTGTTTTCTTGCACTAGTTAGTAAATTATTTAAGTTGTTTTAAGCTTAAAGACATTCAAAATCAAACAAACTTGAGAGTGTGCAAAATACACTCTAAAGATGAAAAGTCTCAGTTTCTTGTTTGAGGTATTTTTAACCAAAAAATACATTTAAAAATACATTAGTGAGATTAATGAGAAGTCTGTCTTCACTAAATGCTCCAAACCAAACCGAATGGTCTTTATTGTGTTTATCATGTTTTCTGACACTGTTGACAGAGTTGGCTACCAAACCTAATTCCAAATCACTGGAGATACTGACATCTCTGTTAACATCTGTGTTACTCAATGCTTTATGTTTTTGTAGAATTAGATGGAGATTCCCATTATCCTCCCTGATTGGAATCTCACCAGACTCCGGACTTATGCCATCATCTGATTTAATTGATCATTGAACATTGAACAAAACTCAAGCTCTGAATTCAGAGCCATTCAGGAACCTGAAAGAGAAAACACACACACAAATACCAACATGTCACCTCAGGGTTAAAACACAAACCCCAACCGATAACAAATGTTGCTGCTGATGATAATGCAGCACTGGATAAGAAATATGACTACTGATATTTATTGTCTTAATTTCTTACCTTTCAACATTTCTGTTGAACAAAACAGAGTTATAAACAGCTGTGATAACAAATTTGATTTCATGTCCCTTGGATTTATTCAATTCATACTTTAGGTCAGAAAATATGGAAATCCATATAAATATGGAAAAGTCACATATCTGCTCAGCTTAAAGGACAAAGTATACTTCTTTTTTTTTCGTACAGTTGTACGCACAACCTTGCAAAGTATATTGCATTTGACTCGTACGCGTACACAGACGTTCGACGCATGCGCTTTGCGCCAAATTGCAATACCTCTCCTGGCCTAACAGGGGCCAGTGTTTGCACAATCTGTCGACACAAGTTAAAACCCATATAAATATCTTTGTATTCTTTCATGCTACACTTGTACAAATGAGGATATTTTCTAATCTCTTCGCACAATCTCTCGTCTATGTATTCCTTCATTGTCGCTGTAGCTAACCTGCATTCAGGTTTGTTCTGTTTATGCAGTTTTTCTTCGGCTACCTCGTGAATCGATACCGCCAAGGCAGGGTTGCCACCTTGCGGATAAACTAATTACTGCAAGAGAGTTAAATGTACATGTGCGACATGCACGTACAAAACAAAAATCCGGCGGTGTGCGTACTATTCTGATGATGAAATTTGCGTCACGTGCACTGTACGCTGTCCCTCACGTACGCGTAAGAAGTGAAGTATACTTTGACCTTAACTCTAAACTTGTCCTAAAATCTGATTGGTTAACGTTGATGTAAAGCTGATGTAATAAGGCTGAATCACATTAGGCAGCTATAATTGGGACTGTTTTTTTTTTAAATAATATTTGGTTTAAGAAAATTAACACAACCTTTACAGCCAAACATTAGAAGGGCTACAAAGTGTAATTCTGCTAAAACGGTTTCATCGTAGATGCTTGAGATGCTGTCTACCCGTTCACCAGCTGAACCTTGACCTCCCGGTCAACACATCAGAGCTCTTGAATGACATTTAGGCAGATTAGCTGAGGAAATGTTTGAACAGCATCTGTTTGCTTTTCTCTGTTTTATTTTGATTAAAAAACATTTCTTATCTTTTTACATGAAACACTCTCAGAGAGCGAGAAAGACTGAAAGAGACAGAGTGAGAAAAAGACCGAAAGAGGAGACAGTGTCATCAGTTCATCTACATATTCTTTAAGACTTTTTTCAACCATAAACTCATAAGTGAAAGAGAAGCATGTCCAGAGACGTTACGTCTCTCAGTTCTTATTTACAGGAAGTTGCGAGCAGCCGTCGTTCGGCTGCCTGCTGTTAAACGTCACATCCTCGATCAACCTACTTAAACACAGGAAGGGGGCAGAGCATTGAGTCAACGTTCTTCAAACCCAACAACATGAGTGGTCAGTGTCTTGAACACCAACACAGATGATTGGGTGGCATCCGGACAGGTGGCACAAGAGTTCATCTTTGTTCTTTATCTGCCATGCTGCTCAAAAACAACAGTCTGTTTGATTTGCTTGATGTGTTGAACCCGTGACTCTTAATCTTTGACTTCTATGATGGTGAGAGCGTGATCCCGACAGTAGCTGCTCCCCAAGAGTGTAAATGTGTGATCTTTTTTTTTGGCATGTATAAGAGCTGCGGTCTCTGGTGTAAGTGTTATCACATTCTAATAAAGGTCTGACACTCATACACCACACCACCCTGAATGAAAGAAATCCCACTGAAAAACCAGCCTCAACCAGCCTAAGGTGGTTTTCAGATGGTCTCTCACCCAAAATGGACCAGTTTGGCCAGGCCAGGAGACAAGATATCCACCTCAGAATGGTTTAAACTGGTTTTCTCAGCAGGGAAGAGATGAAGGATGGACAAATGGAGGAAAAACTACCCGATAAGAAGATTTCTTCTCAGAAAGGACAAACGGATGTGCTTGGATGGCAGTGAGATGAGCAGGGTGGGTGTTCGGGTGACCAGGAGACAGAGACGTGGAGGAGGAAGCCAGCATTGCTATCATCATCATCATCATCTCAACAGGGATCTCCCAAGGCTTTCATTGCACTGCTCCTTCTGGGAGATCTCAGGACACACGATAATGGTTTTCATTATCTGAAAGTAACTTCATACTTATGCGAGAATCTCACGGAAACATGTCTGGCTCATATTTCACTACAAAATCAAGTGAAATCAGAACTCAGATCAAGTCCTACTTAAGATTTTGGGGTGACCTACAAACCAGACGTATGATTTCGACAGATTCACCCAAACACTAATTGCCATGATGATGGTGATGTTGAAGACGTCCACCCTCATTGTCCTCCTCCAGATCTACGTGTCCTGGTCACCAGCGCCCTAGTCACAGACTCGTCACCAGTTGCATCTGTCCGTCGCCTTCCCCCTGCGAGGGCTGCAGTCCCAGCCGAGCCTCGTCGTTGGTCCTGCGAGGTGGAGGCTGGTAAAAGGCCGAGATGTGCGCTTGGCGTCCCGCGCTGAAGTACAGCTCGTCCGGCGGGAGGGTGGGATGAGACTCCGTCCCCAGCGCCTCGGGACTGCTGTCCGGATAAGACGAATCACGATCCCGTGCGTACAGGGAGGCGGAGTCAGGTCCGGTCCCGCCCACACCGTCCGTGATTTCTGCTGAGAAACTCTCCGAATCCTCCTCGCTCTGGTAGAACACAGACTGGGCGTGCTCCAGGAGGCGGGGTTTATCCGGCAGGCGGGGTTTATCAGGTAGGCGGGGCTTGTCTGGGAGGCGGGGCTTTTCCAGCGCTTTGTATAGCAGTTCCTCCTCATCCTGTGGAGGCGGCGGAGGTGGGCGGGGCAAGGGCCGTTGCGGAGGCTCTCGGTGACTTGTCGAAGTCGCGTAATCCTGCCGGTGCATCGTGGAATTCGGTCCATTGCCGTAGCGATCGGTGGAAGGCCGCAGGTTGCTCTGAACCAGCTCAGATATGATCATCTTCTCCAATGCCGCTGCATCAGAAAGGTTCCTCCTCAAAACGCCAGCGGGCTCTGCCCCTCTAGGCGTCAAAAGGGCAGGGCTGACTTCTCCGGACACGCCCCCGGATCCCACAGGGACGCCCCCCAGAAGATCTGAACTCCCACCATGAAGCGAGTAGCTGTTGTTGTAGTTTCCATTGAGCCGGACTCCCTCCAGCCCACACGACTCGCGGCTGCGCGACAGTGTGCCCTCTACAGGACAGAGAGAGAAATGTGCAATTAAATGGCGGCTGAATTAAATGCTTGTAGTTTGAACAGCAAAAATTTGAATTCAGATCCATCTGGAAATGCTTTTTTTGAAATGTCAAGGCCGTTTTTTTTTCTTTTTTTCAGAAGGTGACACTGTTATTGAAAGTGGTATTGATATGTAATTGATTCTGAATGAGTGAGCGGTTTCAGATGCTGCATATGCATGAATGTGAGCATACAGTGATGCTTCTGGCGTTTACGTTCTCTCATGCATGTGATGAACAAGAACATTCACTCTTTCCACAAAATCGCAGACTCTGTCTTGCCAGTTTGCTCACAGTAAACGGGAATAACTCTAAAATTAACAATTTGTCATCATTTACTCACACTCGTGTCATTCCAAACCCAACACTGGACAAGAGTCCCCCAGTTCTGCTAACTTTATTTAATAGCCCCTAGATGCCCCTTTTATTCATGTTATTAATCCAGTTCTGTAGTAACGGACATCTAAAGCACTGGAAAATCTGATGTCTGATCCAGTCATTGTGACGTAAATGTATTACTGTATAAATGAGACATTTTTCATGCTTGATTTGAATAACTGAATTGACACAGCAGGGAGGTGAAAATGAAGGAGCAGCATGGAAATGAAAGAAAAACAGACAGACAGAAAGTGTGAACACGTGTTCATACTTGAGTTTCTGAACGTGCCTGTAGATCAATTCATAAAGAGACAGAACAGAGAAAGACAGAAGAGAAGAGAAGCACAGAAGAACAAGTGAATACAGATACACACATCTAAAACACACAAAACAGTGCTTTTCATCACACACACTGACCAGTGGCGTTGAAAACTGCTGGTGAGGGGGGGTTGAATGTTTCAGCCAATAGGGTGTTGTAAGGGGAGGAGCCAGAGCGAGTCTGTAGCATTGGATTGGCTAGGAGGTGATTACCCATAGTGCCTGAGGAGAAACAGCACGATCCTTACAGAGGTGCAGGGATACATTACAGCTGTGTGAGTTGATATGGGTCGTTCTCGGAAAATGGTGCCCTTAGGGTGTGAATTTCAGGGAAAACGTTCTAACAAAACTAAAAATAATGGTGTACTTTGTGGGGAAAAAATGTAAATGAAATGTCCATATAAAAGAAAGCAACAATGTATCCTGAGAGATGACTGTGTTTTTTTAAATATATATTTTATATACTTTTTTATTACTAATACTTTTTGTTATAGTTATTTATTAATTATATAACATTTTTTAAATGTGAAAATGTATCCATATTTTTACAATTTACTTTTATTCATACTATTTTATAATTTGTTGTTACTAATGTTTACTCATATATATATATATATATATATATATATATATATATATATATATATATATTAGTGCTGTCAAACGATTAATCGCAATTAATCACATCCAAAATAAAAGTTTTTGTTTGCATAATATATGTATGTGTGTTGTGTATATTTATTATGTATACATAAATACACACACATGGATGCATATATTTCAGAAAAATATGTTATGTTTATATATTAAATATATTTATTTATAATATATATTATATATAAATATAGACATGTAAATACATGTAAATATTTTCAAAATATATACTTTATGTGTGTGTATTTATATATACATAATAAATATACACAGAATACTCACATATATTATGCAAACAAAAACTTTTATTTTAGATGCGATTAATCGTTTGACAGCACTAATATATATATATATATATATATATATATATATATATATATATATATATATGTTCATTTGCTTTTTTTGTTTTAAAATAAATGGTCAAATTTTCACATTTTTTAAATCAAAGGTTTTTATTTATATTTGTATATACTTTAATATTAGAAAAAAATTATTCTTGATTATTACTAACAATTTTTAAATTTTTTTTGTTTTAACTTTATTACTAATAATATAGATTTTTTAAATAGAGTAGACATTTTACAATATTTTTCTGCGTATTATAAATGTATTGAATAAATTATTAAAATATATTGATAATGTATAATACATAGAAAATGTATTATACATTAAAAAAAAAATTAATTTCTTTATTTAGAGTAATATTTAAAATTTTTACAAAAGTAAAATGTAGATTTATCTATATAACTAATTAAAATGAAATGATGATTAGCAGGGGCGTTTAACACATGAATGTGTGTATTTCACCTCGGGTGAGTGTGGGTGTGTTGTTGATCTCAGCTGCCATGAAGGAAGATTCAGTCTGCCGTCGAACAGTGTCATTCCACATCCTCCTAATACGGCTCTGAACACACATACACACACACACACACACACACACACACACACACACACACACAAAAAGGTGAGATTTAAGCCACAGGTGCACAGATTACTGTAAGGCTGATATTTGGGACAGACGCATGCGTGTGTTACCTGTCTTTGTGCAGGCGCGTGTCGTGATTGGCTGCCTCCATAGTAGCGATTGTTGCCTCGGTGGGAGGAGCTCTTGAGGGAACCGTGGGAACCGGTGGAGGAGGCGTGGCCACAGCAGGGCGACTGACGCAAGCATTTGCTGTATTCTTTCTGCACCTGTTGAACACACAGCGCTGCGTGAGAAAGCAGGTCAGGAGGACAAACGCACGAGGAAACATGCAAACAGCCACACACCTTCTTCTGCAGCGCGCAGTGCAGGAGAAAGATGAACATGCCGTGCAGGGCGTTGAAGGAGGTGAAGAGGTACGCCATCACCACACTGTTGTCGTTCATGAAGAGGAGGCCGAAGATCCACGTCAGAGACACCAGTAACAGCAGCGTGACAGAGCTGAGCGTCCAGCACCTCAACACACACACATACACACACACACCCCGTTACCAAACTAAGACTAAAACACTGAAAAACATTTGTAAACTGCATACACATTACTATAACTAAATCTGTAAAAGAAATTAATAAAAACTAAACAGACATGTTTAAAAAAAATGCATAAAAATGCCTGTTAAGCTAAAATTACTAAGTGAAGCTAAAATAAAATTAATAAAAACTAAATCATTTTTTAAAACAAACTAATAAAAACACCTGTTAAATTAAATTACTTCAGCTAAATAAAAATGAATAAAAGCTAAATAGACATGCTTAAAAACTGAAACTAATAAAGCACTGATTAAATTAAAATAGCTACAACTAAAACGGAAATAAAAATGAATTAAAACTAAATGCATGTTTAAAAAAAACTAATAAAAACACACAATGAAATAAAATCACAATAAAATGGCAATGAAATGAATAAAACTTTAAAATGAAAGTGAAAAATCTAAAAAAAAATAATCTAAAAAAATAAAAACAAAAACTAATTCTAAATAAAGGCTAAAATAAAAGTGTCAACTGCAGTTCTGTAAAACCTGATTTTGTAAAATAAATAAATGTATAAATAATCTGGCAATTTAACCAAAAAAGTTTTTTGTTTGAGTGCATGAAATTAACATTCCTCTTAACAGATATCTTCAAAAATGTCCAGTCCCTTCAGGATTTCACAGTTTTATTATTATTATTTTGTTTTGTTTTTTGTCGATAATCTGTACATACTGTCTGTGCATTTAGTATTCATTTAAATCAGTTGAGTTTCTGCTGTAACACCTCCAGAAATAAGAAAAACTATGCAAGTTTGCAATGATTGTGATGATTTGGAGTTATCTACATGAGAAGCGACTCCACATGCTGATCACATGAAGAACCCAGGACTTAAACAGCAATCCGTCATGCCTGGACCGTGTTACTGTCTAGGCAGAGCGCTCACAGCAACAGATTTCCAGTAAATATTATGTGCTGTAGCCGAGGCTACAGGAAAAACCCAGTGTGACCCCTGACCCCTGCATTCTTACTTGATGTTGTCGAATCGGCTGGAGTCTGGCTTCAGGACGGTGGAGTGGCGCAGCATCCGGTGGATGGTGATAACCAGCACTGCCAGGTTCAGCTAAACACAAGAGCTTAAAGGTCAGACTGCTCTTAAGAGAGCTCAGAAGATACTCATTCCAGCAAGTGGCATCCACTTATCCCCTCACAAATAAAGTTTGCATTTTTAATCATTTTTAGTCAAAACATTCATACTGGGAATAAAGGGTCTAGTTGAGCACCCTGCATTGTGAGATCAGGCCCTTTCTTTCGGAACATGCAACACAACTCCTTGTTCAAGCTCTTGTTCTGTCCAGACTTGACTATTGCAATGCTCTCTTGGCAGGTCTTCCAGCCAATTCCATCAAACCTCTACAACTAATCCAAAATGCCGCTGCAAGACTAATCTTTAATGAACCGAAAAGAACGCACGTCACACCTCTGTTCATCAATTTGCACTGGCTACCTATAGCTGCTCGCATAAAATTCAAGGCATTAATGTTTGCCTACAAAACCACCTCTGGCTCTGCACCCCTTTACCTAAATTCAGTACTTCAGACCTATGTGCCCTCTAGAAGCTTGCGTTCTGCAAGTGAACGACGCATTATTGTGCCATCCCAAAAAGGCACAAAATCACTTTCACGGACTTTTTCATTCACTGTTCCCACCTGGTGACCTGCCCAACTCAATCCGAGCAGCTGAATCCTTAGCCATCTTCAAGAAACGGCTAAAAACACATCTGTTCTATCTTTATTTGACCCTGTAACTCTATCACTCTCTATTCTAATTCTATTTTATCTATCTGTCTTTTTAAAAAAAAAAAAAAAAAAAAAAAAACACACACACACACCCTTGACCCTCTATCAACTACATATTTATTCTCTAACTGCTACTTTTTCTTTAAAAACTAACACTAGCTTTCTTTTTTTCTATTCTATCTACTTGTTTTCCTTGGGAGAAAAAAACAAAACAAAACAAAAAAAACCTTGCTATGTGTACTGCGTTAGGCTAACCGAGACTTGTCATATGCTTGCATGTTGTTGCTCTTTTGTTGATTTTGATTGCTTCTATTGTCCTCTTTTGTAAGTCGCTTTGGATAAAAGCGTCTGCTAAATAACTAAATGTAAATGTAATGTAAATGTAAATATGCAATAGTACTTCAGAATGTGTTCTGCTTGCAAACACTTAAGAATATATAAATAAATATATTTTTTAATTAAAATAAATTAGAATAAAATTGGTTTTAAATCTAAAAAATGAAAATGAATAAGTAAACTTGTGTGAAAAGATGTGTGGCTTGACGCAAACCTGTTTCTGAGCTCTACAGACTACTCTTTTGACCCCAGGGCTTGGTTTTTGCTCTGATATGCATTAACAACTGTTAGACCTTTTTCCAAATCATACCCATTCAACTGAATTTGCCACAAGTTACCTTCACTCAAAATCTAGTAACACGTACAAGCGATATGAATGCTCCTGAGCTAAATTCCAACTGTCCCAGATAAGGGTATGAGTACTTATGCAATGGAATCATTTAAGTTTTTTATTTTTAATAAATTTGCAAAGATGTTAAAAACCTTTTTTTTTTCTTTACCATTATAGTGTATGGAGTGTAGATTGATGTGGAAAAAAGTAATTTAAAGCAGTTTAACATAAGGCAGCAAAATAAAACGTGAAAAAATTGAAGGGGTATGAATACTTTCACAAGGCACTGCTCCATCTACATACAAATGTGTATGTTAAATATGCTGTAAATAATCTAAAGGTGTCTTAAGAGTCTTACCAGAATAACAAGGGAGGCGGGGCCAATAAACGTCCAGATGAAGTAGTTATCAACCCTCAACCAGCAACTACACAAAACAAGAGAGAAATAACATACACACAAACACACCTATTCCTCATAAGAGTCCTGCATATGGAAACACGCTCACGCTTTGGGTCCTCCGTAGCTCCTGTAGTCGATGGCTGTGGAAATAGCCACCACCATCGAGGGGAAGCCGTATGCGGAGAGGTAGTAGTACTTACGACGAGACGTCTCGCTTTCAAACACCTCCACCATCAGCACATACAGCTGCACCGTCTCCATGCAGAGCCAGCAGAACACGGACAGCAGGAAGAAGTGCAGCAGACCGGCCAGGACCGGACACATCACCTGCACACACACACCTGACGCATGAGTACTTCACTGCTGATGTGGTCCGGTGTAGCCTGGTTTACTCTAATGTGGACTGGTGTGGTCCGGTTTAGTCTGATAAAGTCTTGTTAGGTCTGATGATGTTTCATCTAATGCAGTCTGATGTAGCGTGGTTTACTCTGATGTGATTGGATTTAGGTTGACTGTTTGGTCTGATGAGGTTTGGTTTAATCTGAGATAGTCTTATTAGGTCTGATGATGTTTCATCTAATTCAGTCTGATGTAGCCTGGTTTACACTGATGCGATCTGGTGTGGTCTGATTTAGGTTGATTGTTTGGTCTGATTAGATTTGATTTAGTCTGATAAAGTCTTGTTAGGTCTGATGTGGACTGGTTTAGGTGAATGTGGTCTGATATAGCCTGGTTTACTCTAATGTGATCTAGTGTGTTCTGGTTTAGTCTGATTAATTATTGTTAGGTCTGATGATGTTTCATCTAATGCAGTCTGATGTAGCCTGGTTTACTCTGATGTGATCGGATTTAGGTTGGCTGTTTGGTCTGATGAGGTTTGGTTTAATCTGATATAGTCTTATTAGGTCTGATGATGTTTCATCTAATTCAGTCTGATGTAGCCTGGTTTATTCTGTTGTGATCTGGTGTGGTCTGATTTAGGTGGATTTAGGTCTAGTAAGGTTTGGTTTAGTCTGATAGGTCTTGTTTGGTCTGATGTGTGTCAGGTTTAGTCTGATATGGTCTGATGTAGTCTAGTTTACTCTAATGGATTGGCCTGGACGGTCTGATAAGGTTTGGTTTAATCTGATAAAGTCTTGTTAGGTCTGATGTGGTCTGGTTTAGGTGAATGTGGTCTAATATAGCCTGATTTACTCTAATGTGATCTGGTGTGGTCTGGATGGTCTGATGAGGTTTGGTTTAATCTGATAAAGTCTTGTTAGGTCTGATGGGGTCCGGTTTAGGTGAATGCTGTCTGATGTAGCCTGGTTTACTCTAATGTAATCATATGTGGTCTGGATGTTCTGATGAGGTTTGGTTTAATCCGATATAGTCTTGTTTGGTCTGATGTGTGTCTGGTTTAGTCTAATGTGGTTTGGTGAGGCCTGGCTTAATCTAATGTGGTTTGGTATTATCTAATGTGGCCTGGTTTAGTTGGATACAGTCCTGTTTGGTTTGATGTGGTTTGGCCTAATATGGTCTGATTTAGTCTGATACAGTCTGGTTTGCTCTGATGTGGTCTGGTTTAGACTAATGTGATCTGATTTAGTCTGATCCAGTTTGGTCTAATGCAGTATGATTTAGTCTAAGGTGGTCTGGTTTTGTCTAATGTGTTCTAGTGTGGTCTGATGTAGTCTAATGTGGTCCAATGTAATCTGGTTTTGGCTAATGTGTTCTGGTGTGGTTTGATTTAGTCTAATGTGGTCCAATGTAATCTGGTTTTGTCTAATGTGTTCTGGTGTGGTTTGATTTAGTCTAATGTGGTATGATGTAGTCTGGTTTACTCTGATGTGTTCTGGTTTAGTATAATGTAGTCTGGTGTGATATGGTTTGCTCTGATGTGGTCTTACTTTAACTAATGTGGTCCGGTTTGGTCTAATGTGGTTTGTTGAGGTTTGGTTTGCTCTGAGGTGGTCTGGTTTAGACTGTTGCAGTATAATCCTATGTGGTCTGATTTAGTCTAATGTTTTGTCTAACATGGTCTGGTTTGCTCTGATGTAGTCTGGTTTAGATTAATGCAGTCTAGTTTAATCTGATGTAGTCTGGTTTGCTCTGGAGTGGTCTGTTTTAGTCTAATGTGATCTGGTTTAGTCTGATTCGGTTTTGTTTGATGCGGTCTGATTTAGTTCAGTGTGGTCTGGTTTTGTCTAATGTGTTCTAGTGTGGTCTGATGTAGTCTAATGTGGTCCGATGTGATCTGGTTTTGTCTAATGTGTTCTTGGTGTGGTCTGATGTAGTCTAATGTGGTCTGGGTAAATCTGATACAGTTTGATCTGATGTAGTCTGGTTTAGTCTAATGTGGTCTGGTTCGGTCTACTTTGGTCTATTTGTTGAGGTCGGGTTTGCTCTAAGTTGGTCTGATATAGTCTAATGTGATAGTTTTGTTTAATGCGGTCTGGTTTGCTCTGATGCAGTCTGGTTTACTCTGATGCCGCCTGGGCCTGGTCAGGTTTACTCTGATGTTGTCTGGTTTGCTCTGATGTGGTCTAATGCGGTCTGGTTTGCTCTGATACAGTCTGGTTTAGTTTAATGCTGTCTAGTTTACTCTGATGCTGTCTGGCATGGTCTGGCTTGCTCTGATGTGGTCTGGTTTAGTTTAATGTGGTCTGGTTTGCACTGATACAGTCTGGTTTACTGTGATGCAGTCTGGCATGGTCTGGTTTGCTCTGATGAGGTCTGGCCCTCATGAACTCACAGGATAGTTTGTCTTGTCCATGCCAATGAGGAAGAGGAGCTGTGAGATGAAGAGCGTGAGGCACAGGTTCTTGTGGATGGTGGTGCGGTCGCTCTGAAGGCCTCGCAGGCAGCAGAAGGTGGAGATGCACAGAGCCAGACACACTAGAGAG
This sequence comes from Tor tambroides, assembly GCA_021397915.2. NCBI lineage: Eukaryota > Metazoa > Chordata > Actinopteri > Cypriniformes > Cyprinidae > Tor > Tor tambroides. Next base: position 38,671 of record JAFVLL020032521.1, on the reverse strand, counting down.
ATCACCATCCCCACCCACGTGATGACGAACAGGATCAGAGCCTGAACGCCGCCGGAATACTGACACCAAGAGAGCAACAGAGCATGAATGACTGACGCGTGGCGTGTGAAGGGTTAACACATGTGTGTTGAGTGTTTGAGACTCACGGCGGGCTGCTGGTGGTTCATGAGCACGGCGAAGTTGGTCAGATGCGAGCAGGCGCAGGTGGTGTGCGTGTTGTTGCTGTGCAGACGTCTGCAGCCATGCGACGACCACTGACCCGTCATGGAGCGCTCAGAGTAATTCCAGAATGAACAGTTGGGATTGAAGTGATTCTGCATCTGTCAAAATACAACCACACAGACGCCCATGAGCCACTTACAGTTTATAAGAGTGTGTTTATGTTCCTCAAATGTCTGAGAGCACTTGAGAAAATTAATTTTTTTTTATTTAGTCACTTGTTTTGGATAATTATTATATAAATAGTTTTCTTGTCTTTTCTTAATAAGACATTATAACTAATTAAACAGATTTTTAATTACTTGTATGATATAAAATTAAACTTGCTTTTTTCCCCTAATGCACAGTCCAATTTGGGTTTGGCAGGATTTTTTTGTAATGTTTTTTAAAGTCTCTTCTGCTTACCAACGCTGCAATCGTTTGATTAAAAATACAGAAAAAAATGTGAAATATTATTACAATTTAAAATAACTGTTCTCTATGTGAATATATCTTAAAAAGTAATTGATTTCTGTGATCAAAGCTGAATTATCAGCCTCATTACTCCAGTCTTCAGTCACATGATCTTCAGAAATCAATCTAATATGCTAATATGCTGCTCAAGAAACATTTCTGATTATTAGCCATGTTGAAAACAGTTGTGCTGCACAATATTTTTGTGGAAACTGTGATACATTTTATTTTCAGGATTCACAGATGAATAGAAAGTTCAACAGAACAACAGTTATTTGAAACGCTGATTTGATTTATTTAAAGGTGCCATAGAATGGAAAACTGTCTTTACCTTGGCATAGTTGAATAATAAGAGTTCTGTACATGGGAATGACAAACCGTGAGCCTCAAACACCATTGTTTCCTACTTCTTATGTAAATATTGTGCGTGTAAAAGACCACTGAAAAAGAGGCGAATCCCAACATAACACCGACTGTGACGTTACAGTCGGGAAACATTTACTCTACCTGAGGGAAGACGTCTTTCATTGTAAGTTAGTGCTGTTAAATAGACAGGGAAAAAAATACATTAAAAAAGTTCTAAAAAACTTATAGCGTAGGCTATTCTTAAACTTGGACCTCATTACTGAAGTACAAATCCAAGCACCAGAAGCAGCCCACACTCTCTAAGTTTTCTTTAACTGAAAAAATATGCATTTTCATTCATTCAAAGGCTACATGGTTGCAGTAATATTTTAGTTCAAAACTTTAAGTGCCATTGTTTAAAAAAATACTTGATTGACTGACGTTTCATATAGACCTTCGGTTGTTACGCTTTCAAATTTCATGCCATTTGTGATTTCACAGTATTTTCACCTCTTGTGTGAAGTCACATTTCTATAATGGTACAATTTACTCAGGCCGATGACATTTTTTGTATGACATTACAATTTTTTTTAGAATAATTGTACATAAAGCAAAACAACTGTGATTATTTCTGAGGACTTTTTAACTGCAGGCAGACAGTCTACATTATGGTACAGCACAAATATTTTGGAACATCCCTTAATCTCTTAAATAATAAACACTTATTTTCTCAAGAATACAAGAATAAACACTATTTTCTTAAATCACAATTGTCCCTTATTTTCCATTTCTGAAGTTAATTGGCAACCCTAATGATGATGACATAATTATCTTTTGTCTCCCCAAAGTAATTGTTGGAGTTATGCAAGCAAAAAAAAAAAAAAGGATAAAAAATGGATAATAGAAAGAGTGAAGATGGCACTGAAAAGGCCAGTACAAAAAAAACAAACAAAAAACAAAAACAAAGTGGGCCGGTCTAAGCCATGAAACTCCAGCGCTGAAAATGAGTCCCACTCCGGCCCTGGCTCAAACATATAAGGTTGGATGCCTAATCTCTCCATCGTTCATGCTGTGAAACAGCCAATCAGAGCAGAGCTCAACATTATTATTCATGACCCTTCCAAATAAGGTAATAACAGACCATTTCATTCTAGGGAGAAATCCTAGGGTTGTAAATGGACATGTAAAACCGCTTCTGGAGAATTTTTGCCCTTGCCTAAGCCACATACCTTCAATGTAGATATCAGAGAACAATTTAAAATATATTGTATCAATGCATTCTATGGCACCTTTAATTTATTTGAAGTCTTTCATAACATTATAAGTGTCTTTTCTGACACTTTTGATCAGTTTAATGTGTCCTTGATGAATATAAGTATTAATTTCTTAAAAAAGAAAACATTAAGTTTTGAACAGTAGTGTATTTTATTAGATATACATTTTTGGTTCTACATTTTATATGTGACTTTATTGGCATCGGCCAACTTAGTGTTTATATAACAATCCACTTTGCCCTGATTAGGCTGATATTAAAATCAGATATCTTTGTATATTGTTTTAGAGATCATTATATTCATGTTTCAAATGTACTAAACTGTTACCCATCATATCTACTCTTAATACTTCAATGCCTGCTTTGTGTGACGCAAAAATGTGTGTGTGCGCGCGTGTGTGTGTGTGTGTGTGCGTGTGTGTGTGTGTGTGTGTGCGTGTGTTGCAGTGTGTGTTTGCACCTGCAGGTGTCTCAGTGTGAACTCGACGGGTTTGGTCAGAAACACGCGGCTGGACTCTTTGTTCATGGAGGCAGAGATGATGTGGGAGTTGACGGCCAGACTGTGTCCTCCTGACTTCAGCTCGCCGTCCGTCTTCAGCGTGGCGTTTTGAGTGGAGAGGAACGAGCCCAGGTTCTTATAGAGCGTGAAAACTACCTTCACCTGACCTGATGGACACACACACACACACACAAGTCAGATCTACACGACACGCTCGGCTGCGATCGATCCCAGACAGCTCTCTCACACACACGCATCACCACGGCAACGGCCACAGGAGCCGGTGACCATGGTGACTGCTGCCATGGCAACGGCGAGAGAACCGGCCTGGATGCGTGTTGCGTGGAGAAACCTCGTGAAGAGTATGAGCGTCTGAGACAGACAGACGGAGAGAGAGAGAGAGAGAGAGAGACTGACCGTTGCGGCTGTACTGTTTGATGGTGGATGCTGACACGTGGATGGTGCTGTCGCTGTCGTACGAGTTCGGGAAGGAGAGATCCTTCAGCTCCATCTCGGTGTTGAGCACATACACCTCCAGATCTGAAACACACACACACACACACAAACACGTTTGCTCTTTAGATACAACAAACATAAAATCTAACACATTAACATACATGCAAATGAATAAAAACATCCAAATTTGGTAACACTACAATAAGGGTAACATTATTGTTGACATTAGTTAACCATTCACATAGTGAAAATGTTATTAGTACATATGGAAATTAAGATTAACCAAACTAATAGTTTCTGTAATATATATATATATATATATAGTAAAGTGTTATATAAAATTGATTTGATGCAGAACACATTTTCATAATTAGATTTTGTTCCGTGTGTAAATTATTTTGCACATTTAAATATTTAATAATTTATTTATAAATAAAATCCTACTGAGGTGTTATGTAAAGAAAGTCATTAGCAGTCACTGTATAATAGATTTAATTATCATGATTTAAAACTGTTAAGGAATTTAACTTGCAAAATTAATAATTATGCTAAAAAAAAAAACTGTTACACTGTTACTTTATACAATCTTTTTTTTTTTTTAAAGAAAATGAATACTTATTTTCATCAAGGATGCATTACATTGATCAAAAGTAAAGGCACATATCATGTTGGAAAATATTTATTTTAAATAAATGCTGTTCTTTTGAACTTTCTATTTATCTGTGAATCCTGAAAAATAAAATGTATCACAGTTTCCACAAAAATATTGTGCAGCACGGCTGTTTTCAACATTGCTAATAATCAGAAATGTTTCTTGAACAGCAAATCAGCATATTAGAATGATTTCTGAAGATCATGTGACACTGAAGACTGGAGTAATGATGCTGAAAATACAGCTTTGATCACAGAAATAAATTACAGTTTAAGAGATACTCACACTGAAAACAGTTGCTTTAAATTGTAATAATATTTCAGTGTTTTACTGTATTTTTGCTCAAACAAATGTAGCCTTGTTTCCTGAACGTCTGGTGTATATGCCGTACCGACATTGGGCGCGCGGTCGCTGAAGTGACCCCCGTACAGGTTGTTGGCCAGCAGAAACGCTCCTTTCTCCATGACGTCCAGCAGCATGGTGGCAGTGTGTGACTGTTCTGTGACGTTCATGTCCTGCCACGGCTCCAGCGCCTCCAGACGCAGCAGGTTATCCACCGTCTGCACCACCGCCTGACACACACACACACACACACATGAGCGCCGAACACAGACACACGTGTGTTTGCACAACTCTGTGCTGCATGATTACCTGAATAAACGCTCGACAGGTCCGCTCTCTCTTCTGAAGCTAAAAGAGACCAAGAAACTGTTAACTCTGACAGTTGTTTGTGTGTGTGTGTGTGTGTGTGTGTGTGTGTGCATTTTTGTGACAAATGAGGACATATATTTGTATAATGACATGGGTATTACAAGGAGAAGGTGATTTATGAGGACATTGCCCCATGTCCCCACTTTTCAAAACGCTTATAAATCATACAGAGTGAGTTTTTTGGGGAAAGTAGAAATGCACAGTCTGCTGTGAGGGCTAAGTTTAGGTGTAGGGTTGGTGTAGGGCGATAGCACATACAGTTTGTACAATATAAAAACCATTACGCCTATGCAGAGTCCCCACTTTTCACAAAAACAAATGTGTGTGTGTGTGTGTGTGTGTGTGTGTGTGTATGTGTGTGCATGTGTGTGTGTGTGTGTGTGCATGTGTGTGTGTATGTGTACAACACCTTGTTGTAGTTGCGTGTGGCCGACTCCTTGTTTCCGGGTCGAAGCGCCTGCAGCTGTGAGTCCAGGATGTCCAGCAGCTGTTCCATCAGACGCACAGAGGAAGTGACATCACCAGCGTAGACCCGCCCCCGTGTGTGATTGACAAGTACAGCAGCGATATGTGCTGCGTTCTCCCCACTCTTAATCTACAGAGACGAGAGAGACATCAAATATCTGTTCATCCATCTGTCGATCTATCTATCTATCTATCGTTCTATCTATCTATCTATCTATCTATCTATCTACCTTCCTATATCCAGTTTGACTGTCAGTGCTTCTGTATATGGGTGCGTCTCAATCAGCTCCCTTGTTCAGTAGTCAGGGCACTGATCAGGGAGCTAGCCATTTTAAGGGCCGTCTCAATGGCGAAATCCTTCCAGTGCACTGGAACGTTCGCTCCCTGAAAAATCCCACAATGCACTGCGAATTCTAGGGAGCATCGGGTGCTCACTATGCTCCCTTACCAGAAATAACGCCACATTTCTGAAGCGCGAAACATAAACCACACGAGCCAACTCGATAAATAATGACACGTGATAGAAGATTTGAAAAGACAAACCGTTTTCTTAGTATATTTCAACATAAACACACATCGCTAGACAGGTAATGAACACATCTAATTCACATTTATAATTAATATTGGGCTGAAATGTTGTAAGAACATATAACAGAACAATGTCTTTAAAGAGAATAAAAAATAATATCAAAATGAGATTAATTCTAGCGGTGACGTTCTACGATGTTGTCCGCTGACGTTTATGTAGTCATGTCACTGGACTTCGAGTGATCACTGTCCCAACGTGCAGTGAGCCAGAGAACTTACCAGTGACCGAATTCGTGTACACAATCTACTGATTCACGAGCTCGGGAGCTGATTGAGACGCACCCCGTTTTTCCTTCTGAGAACCCCTGACCTCTGACCTTCGACTGACCTTTTGAGCAACTTGGTTGACCCAGGGCGAGGTGCAGTTGCTGAGGTCGGGGCCTCTGGGGTTCCACACCACGTCATCAGCCATACACTGATACGACGCGATACCTGAACGATGGACAGAGAGCAGGAGAAATGAGTAAAGCTGCCAAAAAGAAAACAATTTGAATCGGGTGACGCCGTAGGAAAAGGAAACCCTGATAAGAGAGATTCCTGTAGAAATAGTCAAAACATCCCAAAACAAAACACCATCAAGCCAAGTTAGTCAGATCTTCAGTGAAAGCTAACCCTTTGGAGAGACTATTGTGAAGCTGTGAAGAAACATCTGACCTAGTAACACAACACACGTCAGTGGAAAGCACCGCAAACAGGAACATAACACTCAGAAAACTTTCTGACCCATAAAATGCGCACATGAAGGGTGTGGTGATTTTTCTGGTGACCTTCAACGGTTCATTCAAGATGCAGAAGCTGACAGATGCATGCACACTTATTTTGCTCAACATTAAGATTTTAAGTTGGAAACATCTCAGATTTCAGAATGGTCATTATTTCATTTCGTTTTTTTATCCGCTTTCTGCAATTCTTAAAAATATCTCACCTGCTGCATAACAAATGGAGTATTATAAGTAAACATTTTCATGTAATCTCTCAATTCATCTGAGTTTATGAAAACTGCATGTGCAATAATTATAATACAATTAGAAAATGGCATTTAAATTCATTTTACACTCTCTGCAGGAGAGTGTGGCTTTAAAGCTAGCATTAGCATATGACCTTCAAGTGCCTTGATGTAATCTGTGTGATCAAGTCAAAACACTGAGGGTAATGACTGTTAGAATCACTGCTTGCCACTAATAATAATGCTAAATACATTTAAAAATTATATTAAAAACTGATTTTGTATCTGGGGGCTTCGTACAAATGACTACGACAAAGATTATGAAAAACAGAAGCCATCAAACGCCTCACGACTGTCCAGAAGCGAGTTCACTGAGAGTTCAGCAGCGTGCATGAATATATTACACAAAGCCATCCACTAGAGATGCGATACTAGAATAAAAAGATGTCATCAAATGTAAAATAAGATTACTTAAGTGAATTACACAAAGAAAAAAATGTGAAAACTACAAACACAAGGCATCAAGATCATCACTTACAGTCTGTTGTTATGGCCATTAAACAGCCGAACAATGTTGCTGCCGTTTACATGCTGCTAAAAACATTTAGAAATGAAAGAAAATCATTTTTTATAGCTTACTGCTTATCTTAATGAAGAAACACATCAAGAGATTGTCTGAAAAGCTATATTTCCATCACAGTTGGCTTGACCGCAGCTGAAACACACCCACTGAATTGTATATTTTAGCACTGACGCATCTGTACTGTGACCACACACACACATGAAACCCCCCGAAAAACACCAGCCAACACAAGCCCCTACTGACCGAGCGATCCTTTGGGACACGGCCTCTCCACCGTTTCTCCTCGATGAGTCGAGGGCCACTGGACCCCGCGGGTCACCCGGCCCTCACACATGGGTGTGCGCGGCCCCTGCGGCCGGCGGGGGGGCCTGACGGTCACCGGGACCGTGGCTGTGATGGGCCGCCCCGCCGGAGCCCTGTTTATAGCCCCCACCGGGTGGAAGGTGACGGACGGGATGGAAGTGGGGCTGAAGCCCATGGACACGGTGCTGGAGAGCGCACTCGGACGAGTGGTGGAGAGAAGAGGCGTCGAGAGAGGGTCTGAGAGGAGATAAATAGACAAGGATACAATGAGCAAATGTGATGGGAATCATGGGATGCTGTTCTGATTCCAGTTCCTTAAAGATTTTGATCCCTAATGATTTGAGGAAGACAGCATATGCAACGTGACATCATATAATTTTATTTATAACAGTTCTCCACCCACATTTACAGATGAATGCAGATATTTCAGAACCATTAACAGATGCAAGCATCATAAATATCAAACTGTTCTGGTATTTTACAGTTTTTCTCAGTCGCTTTGGTGCTTTTCTTGAATCGTCCTTAATATTTGCAAAGAAGAATGTGCATTCCTCAAAACAATTCGTACAAACAGCACCACACAATGGGTTTTCTGCAAAAGCCTGTAACTTACTCAGAATCTTTAGTTCATCTCTCAAAAGTATTTATGTCTATGAACATACTGTATCAGTGCCATCAGAAAGAAAAGTCCTTGTGTCATTGTTCAAAAACAAGATTGTCAAAATGCTTAGTCATGTTGTCAATATAACACTACACTGTTAGTATTACCTGATGTAAACTATGGCAACAGTTTGGATGACAGTTACTGTACTGAAATGCAGAAGGCTGCGCTTCTTATGTATGCCATATATCCTTTCAAAAGTACAAATTTACACATTACTGTATGTGGGATATTGATTGAAAGAGACTGTTTCGAAATGTTTGAATTATTGAGGATATGGTCGATCTCCCAATATTTAGCTGCACCCTTCAGCCATTGTAAGGCCATGATTGACAACATGGTCCATAATAGTGGCCCTTATTTCATCTGATATGCGCCTCTGTCCTTGGCCTCTTCTGCCTCTTCCTCTGTTTTGCCTCTGTACCCTTCCATGCATCCTTACTCCTCTTCTTCCTCTCGGCTGTTGACCCTGATCGTTTTCTGGATGTTCATCCACTGTCAGAATTTGTAACTCTTGTGTTGTCCTCTGTCTATATGCTTTCCAGTTGAAGGTTCATCATTGATCTGGTTTATAATTGGTTGATCTATATTCTCTTCATTAGTGAAAGTCAAGATTCACTTGCACAATTCATGGCAAATTTACAAAAAAGTCAAATAGTGCAGAAAATGTGTAGAAAATATGCTTGATAGTTTATGACAACTAGATCAACCATTTTGCATTTAATGACTTGTACTATGAACTAATGACTAGATGTTTTGAGGGGAAAGACTATAGCACAGAGAACTATATAATAGATTTTGAGCAACATGATATTAGCAACTGACAATGTAGGAAACCGGAGTGAAATGTACATAATCAGTTGCGTGAATGTACCAAAGCAATCGCAACTTGTTCAAAAGAATGAGAAACTGCTTTTATGATGAGCACAAGTGACTAGATGATGTGGAGGTTGAACAAGTAGTGTTGAAAATTTCATTTCTGATCTGAAAAATGCACCAAAGCGACTGAGAAAAACTGTAATAAATGTAACGTTTATAAATACAAGCTCTAAGCAAAAGTCTCCTGCTTCCCCATTGTTTTTGAAAATATCTTAAACTTTGCTCAGATTTGCAATCTAAAATCACAAAATTCACTTAAGATCAAATGCTTCGCCAATTTTTAAAATGTGAAAATGATGAAACTTGGAAGAGATGTCATCTCAAACTATGCTCAGATCTGCCAAGATTTGAAATGTAAAGTCAAAGATCTCAATATAAACTCAAACATTTCTCATAAAATTCCACAAAAATCTAAGATCAGACCTGTTTCTCCATTTTTCTCTTGAGAAAATAATGAGATTTGGAAGAGATCTAAACCACATCTCAAACTGTGCTTGGATTTGCCAAGGTTTGCAATCTCAAGTCAGAGATCTCAATATGAATTCAAACATTTCTCATCAAATTCTCAAAAGATCAAATGATCTCAGAAATCTCCTGATATAATGATATTTGGAAGAGATCTCAACCTCATCTCATAATGTGCTCTATTTTGGCAAGATACCAAAGTCTGTGATCAAAAGTCTCAGTATGAACTCAGATATTTCTCATCAAAGATCAAATGATCTGACCCCGATAGCAAGCAACCATTGAATCAATGTTAAAAATAGTTGAATTGTCAATGTTAATGGCATTGAATTAATATCACTTTTGCACCCGCAATTAATGTTGAAAAAATGTTGAAATTTCAACAAAGCACCATTATTGTGATCAGTGTTTGCTTTAGTTGGGCTCTTGTCTCTTTGTACTTTAAGGTTAGGTTTTTATTGTCACTTGTAACAATGTGCTAAAATACATTTGTTGAGGCAACGAACTCTAAGATCCATTGGGATCAGGTGATGGTGACTGTAATCATTGTGAGATTATGTATATAATTGCTCACAAGGGGGTTTGGTTTTTTTGTATGAATAATGTGATATTACAGTATGAGATTAAAGCAGTGATACGTTATAATTCTTCTATAAATTCACAAAAAAAATATTACAAAATGAAACTCATTAAATTGCTGAATCAATTAGACATCAACAATCAGCGTAAGAGACTCAACAATGGTAACAATCAATGAAAGAAAATTTTATGCTGAAATGCATGCTGGGTATCAACATAGTATAAAACTCATTCATGACTCCCAGCATGCATTGCAGTTGATCTGTTTGTCTGAATTAGTTTGATGGTTGTCACCATTGTTGAGGTTCATATGATGAGTGTTGATGTCTAAATAATGCTGTATATTTTGCCACAGTATCTTTGCATTTGTGAAACGGAACATCTCAACTTTAATACTTTTTAGTATTTTTTCTCAACTTTATTACAGTTTGACACCCATCACAAAAAATAATCTATACTCTAACTTATAGTTAAAACATTTCTTTCATTAGTAATGCACAAGTGTTTACATCGAAACACTATTGTAAACACTGAAAGACAACTAACTTAACAGAAAGCAAGAGTCAAGAACCCTACTAAAGCGAACACTGATCACAATAATGGTGGTTTGTTGATATTTCAACATTTTTTCAACATTAATTGCGGGTGCAAAAGTGATATTAATTCAATGCCATTAACATTGACAAATCAACTATTTTTAACATTGATTCAATGGTTTTCACCTGCTCTCTTGCTATCTGGGATCCCTAATTGTAATAATATATAATATTGTGCACATCCATCCATCCATCTGTCACATCCACTGGATTCTCATTACTAAGTCATGCACATATGTGCTGATAGCTCTGAAGTAAGCTAACCCTGAAACAGAACCTACTCCAGAGCAGGTTATCTTCAGAGAGCAAGTTGCTATGGTTACTTACATACCCTGAAAGTTACCTCTGTTATTGGAACCGAAAGTTGAGGTTATCCGCTTACTTTCCCTTAAACATACCCAGGTATGTCACATAACCTTCTTTCTGGAACACCCCCCTGTTTAGTAAGGTGTTTCAGTTCCCCTGCTATAAAAAAAACAATAGAAGCCCAATAGAAACCATCACAGAAATTCCAATGTTTCCATTAAAATACCATTATAAACCATTAGCTTTTTTCCAGTAAAATCATTACAAAATTCCTTTGTAGTGTGTTTTGGGCATTTTTCCATTTAACATCCCACCAATAGAATCCATCACATACCAGTAGACACTATTACAGTTTCCCTTAAAACCAATGCAATTCCCATTATAACCATTAAATCCATTACATTTTCTATTGTGTTTTGGGCAGGGTTCTATTGTTTTTTTTTCAGCAGGTTTTGCCTTATTTGGTCTTCTTCCTGTCCTTGTTTAGTTTGCTTATTAGTTGATTACACGCACCTGTCTGTACCTCATTATCCTGTCTTTATAAGCTCCAGTCTGTTCAGTTTGTGTTTGTCGGGTCTACTCGTTATTTTTCCTGCCATTTCCATTGTGGATTATCCCCTGTGTTTCCTGGATTAAGCCAGGTGTTAATGTTATGTCAGGTGGGATGAGGACAGAAGGGTTTAGTTGACAGTTGATAGAACTGCGAAAAGACAGAAGTCTATCCCGGGAGTAGGTAAGTCCATGCCCAGCATCGACATCATTTGCCTGAGTACTCCAGCGCAGTCACTAATAATTCATGTGATTATGAGAAAAGTCCAAATCCAATTTGTCCACTTCCCATTGGTGTTTCAGCCGTAGTACACTCTTACACTCTCCGCATTTACATAAAAACAAAAACTCACGCAAACAAACTCAACGCAAACAAACAAACACACACACCGACCATGCCGTTGCAGCCAACACATGCACCGAAAATGTGAGACACTCCACACATGTAAATGATAACAGTTCATGTGGAGCAGTATTTACTGTGAATGTAGCCACTCTGAGATGCACGTAACCTATACGCATATATATATTAAACCTGCAGAACAATTATTTATTTAATTGAATTGCCGCCTTTGTGAATTTACAATAGCACTGTTATAGTGTGGTTTTTTTAAATGTTTTTTTTTTTTAATACAGCGTGCAGCTTTAGAAAATGGTCTAATAATACAGTTAATGGATTCTCATCCGTGGCATTCGCCACTTCCTGTATTTTGTCGGTTACTCAACACGGGTAAATTTCAATCTAGGATTTTTTTTAAATCGAGTACTCTAATTTAATTGAAGAATCGTGACAGCCCTAACGCCCTTGCCCGTTAAGGGAAGTGGGCATCCACATCCTCAACTACCTTGATGACTGGCTAATTTTTGCACAGCCTCAGGAGTTGTTTTGCGCACAGAGAATTTGGGGGTGGAATGGGATCCTGACTTTCTGGTGTTTTAAGGCAGGAACACACCAACTCGATGATCGGCCATCGGAGAAAGTTGGACCATCGGTGAGCGTCTGTCAAGCTAGTCTTTATGGTGTGTTCCACATCGTTGGTTGAAGTTGGTCCCTGTTGGCTTTTTTCCAGCCAATTCAATGTGTCGAATCAGTGTCGGCGCGTTCGTACTCATTGGTGAGAGAACACTCTGAATGGTTGTTTAGCTTCCCTAAAATCAAGGGAGCGAGGGTCTGTCCATATAAACTTCCCTGAGGTGGAACGCACTTCAAAATGGCGGCAGGGATTTCCCCGAGGGAAAATGTTAGGGAAGTTCGCCAGTGCTGGTCTAAAACTGGCCCTAGGCTGCGTTCCACTCCAAATTTCTATGCCCTTCACTCGCTAACTTCCGTCCGTGTCGTGGACTCGGATGTGTGTCATTGCTTACGTTGCATGAGTGCCCACTACTGGCTGATTTATTATTTAAACCCCTTTTTGTACTCATGAATTTGTTTTATGCACCATTCTGTATGCACATAAATTGTTAGAGAAAATATATCAAATCCTAGAGGTATAAGAGCTGTTGGAGAAAAATAAAAATTAATTGTAAAATTATGTCAAGTCAACTTTATTTATATAGCGCTTTTAACAATACAGATTGTGTCAAAGCACTTAACAGTATCAAATTGGAGGATAGAGTGTCAGTAATGT
>JAFVLL020032521.1:23611-25415 GCA_021397915.2 Tor tambroides | reverse complement strand
AAATACGGTCTGTACAGCAGAACAACATTACGCCTATGAGAGTCCCCACAAGGATAGCAGAACAAGTGTGTGTGTGTGTGTGTGTGTGTGTGAGTGTGTGTGTGTGTGTGTGTGTGTGTGTGCTTGTACAGCTATCTTTGTGAGGGCCGGTTTAAGTTTTAGAGGATCAGAGTGAGAACAAAATTGTAAAGTGAGGACATTTTGGCCGGTCCTCAATTTAAAGGTCTGTTTGAGGGTCAAGACTTGGTTTTAGGGGTCAGGTTATAATTGGTTAAAGGGCAGGTTTAGGGTAAGGGTTTGGGTGAGGCACTGATCGGCAGGGTTAGGGAAAGGAGCTAGAGATTGCACTGTGTCAATCAATGTCCTCACAAAGATAGCTAAACAGAGTTCTCTGTGTGTGTGTGTGTGTGTGTGTGTGTTTGTGTACCTGGTATTCATCACGTTATGGAGACCAAATGTCCCTACAAGGATAGTAATACCAGTAAATTTTGACCTTGTGGGGACATTTTTTTAGGTCCCCATGAGGAAACAAGCTTATAAATCATACAGAATGAAGTTTTTGGAAAATGTAAAAATGCACAAAGTTTCCTGTAAGGGGTAGGTTTAGGTGTAGAGTTGGTTTAGGGCGACAAAATATACAGTTTGTACAGTATAAAAACCATTACGCCTGTGGATTGTCCCCATACAACATAGAAACACAACATGTGTGTGTGTGTGTGTGTGTGTGTGTGTATTTGTGTGCGTGGGTGTGTGTGTTGCAGTGGTTGCATTGTGTGTTTGCACCTGCAGGTGTCGCAGTGTGAACTCGACGGGTTTGGTCAGGAACACGCGGCTGGACTCTTTGTTCATGGAGGCAGAGATGATGTGGGAGTTGACGGCCAGACTGTGTCCTCCAGACTTCAGCTCGCCATCCGTCTTCACCGTGGCGTTTTGAGTGGAGAGGAATGGGCCCAGGTTCTTAAAGAGCGTGAATACCACCTTCACCTGACCTGATGGACACACACACACACACACACACACGCGCACGAGTCACGCTCGCCTGCGATCGATCCCACACAGCTCTCGAAATAACCCGCATCATCACACACACGCGTCACCACGGCAACAGCCACAGGAGCTGGTGGCCATGGTGACTGTTGCCATGGCAACGGTGCGAGAACCGGCCTGGATGCGTGTTGCACGGAGAAACCTCGCGAAGCGTGAGCGACTGAGACAGAGACTGACCGTTCCGGCTGTACTGTTTGATGGTGGATGACGACACGTGGATGGTGCTGTCGCTGTCATACGTGTTCGGGAAGGACAGATCCTTCAGCTCCATCTCTGTGTTGAGCACATACACCTCCAGATCTGAAACACACGTGTGTTTGCGCTTTAAAAACAAGCATAAAATCTAACACATGCAAATGAATAAAAACATCCAAATTTGGTAACACTTTACAATAAGGTAACATTATTGTTGACAAAAAACATAGGGCCAGATTTACTAACAGCTTGTGTGAGTGCAAACATCTTTTGGTGTTAAAACTGTCAGGATTTACAAAAGATGCACAGTGATGAATTAGCGCTGAAAAGGCGTGGACACAGTTATTTTTGCGCCTGACATTATTGAATATCCATTTGTAGGAGTTTCCCTTTCGGATGCAAAATTTATGGTAGGAGAGTATTAAAATGAATCACACAATGCGATTTACTAACGTTTACACTCATCAAATTACTGGTATTTGCGCAATTATTTGTCTTAAAACAAGCGGTAATTTGCGCTGCTCTTGGTAGATTGCACTGGTCAGTATGGAAAGGATCTGGC
>JAFVLL020032521.1:13611-18611 GCA_021397915.2 Tor tambroides | reverse complement strand
ATACTCCTTGGTACTAAATTGGCCACTTTCTAGTATATAAGAGTATATTTTTAAGTATACTTTAAGTATAACAGTAGTAAACTTTGTGTACACAACTAGTTTACATCTATGTTTTTAGTTTGTACTGCAACTATACTAAAAGTGAACTTATTGGTATAATGATAGTTTACTAATTAAATACTTATTTTAGTACACTTTGAAGTACAGTCTCAGTAAACTACTAGTTTAGTAGTTTTATACTGCAAGTATACTTGTAAGTTTTCTTTAAGTGAAATTTACATCATACTTTAAGCATACTACTATGTCCCTATTTAGGTATTAATTTGTGTATATTTTGTTATATGAGTATCTGAACATACAAAACATCAAAAGAACAGGGTATCTGCTTGTAAACAATAACATTTTATTGTAGCTTCATGCATTCATTTTTATAAGTTTCATAAATAAAAAAATAAATAAACAACATTTTTAACAAAAAGACTATGAATTGGATTCAGAATGATAACCAAAATGTAGATGGAGTCAATCAACACCCAAAGCTTGACAATCACTATTACCTCTTCATGGGTCTACTTTTTATTCCATAACGTTACAGTTTTGATACTTTTTTTATGTTTTGTCTGATGATGCTGTTAGATTACGTGTGGAAGCATCTGTTGTTTCGGTTTCTTCTTCGCTTGTGTTTTGGAAATTCTGTACAGAAGATGTGTACTAGCGCCCCCTACTGTATAACAATGAAAACATGGATTCTCGGAGCACAAGTATAGTTCAAATTTAATTTTAGACAAAAAAGTCAAGTATACTTAAATGTCATTTCAAGTATATTTCTGAGAAGTACATAAAGCACATTTCTGAGAAGTAGATAAAAAGTAGACTGAAAGTACACTTTCCTATTTTTAGTTTAAAAGAAGTATACTAATAGCATACTTGAACAAACTTCTTTTTCGTAAGGGGTGCTGGTTTTTTCAACAGGGTTATGAATCCAAACTCTAAGCAAAAGTCTCCTGCCTTCCCAATTTTTTGAAAATACCTTAAACTTTACTCAGATTTGCAATCTAAAGTCACAAAATTCACTTAAGATCAAATGCTTCACCATTTTTTAAAATGTGAAAATTATGAGATACGAAAGAGATCTCATCTCAAACTGTGCTCAGATCTGCCAAGATTTGAAATGTAAAGTCAGAGATCTCAATGTGAGCTCAAACATTTCTCATTAAATTAAGATCAAAGATCTTAGCTGTTTCTCTATTTTTTCTCTTGAGAAATCCATGAGATTTGGAAGAGATCTCAATATTAACTCAAAGATATCTCATGAAATTCTTTGAAGATCAAATGATCTGAGCTGCTTCTCAATTTTTCTCATGAGAAAATGATTAGATTTGGAAGAGATCTCAACCACGTCTCAAAGTGTACTCAGATTTGCCAGGATTTAAAATGTAATGTGAGAGAATTCTAATTTCTCACAACATTTTCAGATGATCAGATGATTTTAGGACTCCACTAAGGAAATTCTGAGATTTGGAAGAGATCTCAACAACATCTCAAAATGTGCTTGCCAATGTATGCAATCTGAAGTCAGATATCTCAGTATGAACTCAAACATTTCTCATGAAATTCTCTAAAGATCAAATGATCTGAGCAGTCTGGAAGAGTTCTCAACCACATCCCATAATGTGCCCCAATTTAGCAAAATACTAACATTCTCCAACATTTCTCATCAAAGATTAAATTATCTGCTTCTCAACATTCATTTCACAGCTCTAAACTCTTATGACAACAATTGACTTATTTTGGTATGTTTTTATTTTAGGAGAAACAACTGAGACAAAGTTGAGCACTTAAATGAAACAACTGAGATTTCCAGTCAAACTAATGAGCTTTGAAAGAGAAACATCTGAACAATGAACATACTCATGCTTTATGACAACTACTGACTCGTTTGGCTCAAGTTGATACTTAACACATAACTGAGATCTCAGTAAAGTCTCCTGAGCAATGAAAGAGCAACCTCTGAGGCATTAATATGCTCACCTGTGGTGGGCTGCGGCGGGCTGAACTCCAGAGGGTACCGCAGGACGATGTAATTGTTCCAGACATACAGCTGGTTGTCTCTGGGGTTGTAGCTGATGGAGGAGATGTGCTGGTATGGGTTAGGGAATGGGATTCTCACCGGCTCCTCACGGTTACGCCGCGTGTCGTAGGCGTACAGGATCAGGTCTCCGCCCACCTCGCTGTCATCGTCCTGGTACACGGAACGAACGGCGTACAAGATGCCACACGCCACGAATGCGTCCGACGCCATGCGCTTCTCAAAGCTCGTCTGCCACGTCCCCTCAAACCGCAGCGTGTACGGGTTCACCTGAAACACCAGCCAATCGGATTACGGAAAGATTGGGAAACAGCCAATCAGAAAAATGCAGCAAGACGTAAACAGGAAGCTAAAAGGACAGTTCACCCAAAAATGAAAATTCTGTCATTAATTACTCACTCTCATGTCGTTGCAAACCTGTAAGACCTTCGTTCATCTTTAGAACACAAATTAAGATATTTCTGATGAAATCCGAGAGCTCTCTGATCCTCCAATAGACAGCAATGCAACTGAAATGTTCTAAGGTCCAGAAACGTAGCAAGAACATTGGTAAAATAGTCCATGTGACATCAGGGGTTCAATCGTAATTTTACGAAGCTACGAGCTGCGTCAGCACGCGCATGTGTCATTTGTATGAAGCGGAAGTAAGCGCATGCGTCGTGATGGCGGCGAGCCACAGCAGACATGATGAGGAAGGGAAGAATTGTTGAATGAAGTCATTATTTTTGTTTTCTTTGCGCACAAAAAGTATTCTCGTAGCTTCGTAAACAACCACTGATGTCACATGGACTATTGTAACGACATCTTTGATCGTAGTAGTGCCCTTGCTGTCTATGGAGGGTCAGAAAGCTCTCGGATTTCATCAAAAATATCTTAATTTGTGTTCTGAAGATGAATGAATGTCTTATGGGTTTGGAATGACATGAGGGTGAGTAATTAACAGAATTTTCATTTTTGGGTGAAATATCCCTTTAATTTAAAAACACTCTATTGATCTTTCTTACCTGGCTAACAACCAGGCGTCCGCTGTTGGCTTCAGTGGCGTATATGACCCAGAGCCCGTGTTCGTCCACAGCTAGGTCGATGTCGGATTTCCCGCCCCAGCGGTACGGTGACGTGTCGTGATAGTTGGCGGTAGCAATAATAGCTTCGCCGCTCTTGATGCGAGTCCGCAGGTCATATTTCACAATGTTGCGTGTGCGTTCCTTATTGTAGAACACAGCTCCGTCATACACTACGAAACCGGTGCCGTCCACTCGACTCGGCAATCTGTATGTTACGCAGAAACGTTATTATATCATTCATACAACATTTAACTTGTCTCACTTATAGGTATAGGGCCAGTTTTACTAAACAGGGCAAATTAGCGCAAGAGCGTAATTCAAAAACAGCACTGATGACTGTGGAAATTTCTGCGGGTGATTTACTAAAAACGCACAATTTAAAGAACACAGACTCAACAACTCACTTACATATCGACCAACGCAATATACCAAGCGCAGCGCAAAATCAGCATAGTTGCAAATAAAGAATAAGGAAATAAAGAAGCCACAGTATGTTGAAAAGAACCGGAGGCCAAAAAATGAAGGGTTGCAAGAATTTTTGATAGAGCTGGTATTGCGTGACTCCTAGCTGGGGGTTCCAAATCATCTTTTATTTCCTGAAGCAAATTAAAAATAACATGGCTTGGCAAACGATATGTCCGGATAATGTGTTCTTCTTGCATTTCAAATAAATTAATACACGTGGAAAAAATCCTCTCCCTTCTACCACACGCTCTCTGTTCTCTGCGGTGCCTCCTCTAGCAACAATAACTGCACCCATTTCAAGCCCAAAATAGTTTAAGGCATGCTTTTTTGGGTGTTAAATAATGGTGCAAATACCAGTAATCTGACAAGCGCAAACGTTAGTAAATCTCATTGTGTGATTCATTTTAATACTCTCCTCCCTGAAATTTTGCATCTGAAAGGGAAACGCCTACAAATGCCTATTCAGCAAGGTCAGGTGCAAAAATAACTGTGTCCACGCCTTTTCAGCGCTAATTCTTCAGTGCGCGTCTTTAGTAAATCCTGACAGTACTATTTTAACGCCAAAAGTCAGTTTGCGCTAACGCAAGCTGTTAGTAAAACTGGCTCATAAATGCAAACTCACTTATAAGTGGTGGTGACTCTGTTTTGGATGTAGTCATCCCAGGAAGCATATTCATACAGCATATCTGTGCGATAGGGCGTCCAGGGCATCACATACAGTCTATCGCCCGCTTGCAGAGGGTCTTTACACCACGCCCCCGACTGATGCTCCGCCTCCCGCACGGAACTGGGCTCCAGCACTCGCATTAATGTTCCAGGACAAACAAAAACTAGAGATGGAGAAAGAGAGAGCGATAATAGTGATGAGCAGGAGTAGAGGATGAAGTGTATTAGACATAAAGAATAGATCTAATGAACAGATCTATTCTACACCCCACACACACACACACAACACAAACACACGTCTTACACTACCTATTGCTGTATCATGAGTGCCTGTGTGTGTGAGAAAGAGAGATTTCATTCTCAAAAGATGAAAATACAATGTCATTATAAGAGTGTGTGCAAGCAAAGATAGATAGAAAGGCAAAGATAGGCAGACAGACAAATGATAGATTGACAGACTATAGACAGACAGACAGACAATAGATAGATAGATAGATAGATAGATAGATAGATAGATAGACAAACAAACAGACGATAGATAGATAGATAGATAGACAGACAGACAGACAGACAGACAGACGACGATAGATAGATAGACAAACAGACAGATGATAGATAGATAGACAGACAGACAGACAGACAGACAGATAGATAGATAGATAGATAGATAGATAGACAGACAGACAGACAGACATACAGACAGATAGATAGATAGA
>JAFVLL020032519.1:0-19326 GCA_021397915.2 Tor tambroides | reverse complement strand
ATCCTAAACCATGTCCAGATAGGGTGTTCTTTTGTCCTGTTTCATTTGAATTATGGTTAAGTGATAAGAAGCCACAGTGACGTCCTGTTTAAATAAATTCCAGCTTTTCTCCACAAATCTGTCCTTGTTTTAGGGGTCTCGTGAGACATTAGAGAGAACAGGACAGGATGCTGTTCCAACGATTGAGCGAGATGCTGGTCATTTATTAATTTTACGACCACAGATAATGAAAAGGAAAGCTCCTCAGGAATGTGCTGTCCTGTTAATAGTTATGTGAGTGTTCTTGTTCGACAAGGTTCTACACCATTTAATCAGATATTAACATACAAAGATATTGCAATAAAGCAACACAGTATAGATGATAGTATTTATCCACATTGTAAAAAAAAAAAAAAAAAAGTTAACTGTAAATCAGCTTCTTTTAACAAAAACAATACATTGGTACAAAGCTTTGAATGTGGCATGGTCAATACCCAGGCTCATTGTAAACACATGCCTCTACCTACATTTCTGCAAAATTAAAAAAAAAAAAAAAACATACCTATACATACAGTTGAACACTAGAGGCATTAAAGCTCGGACAACTTTTATTCCTTTTCAAGCAAAGTATGATTTATAGGGCTAGAGTTTCCCAACTCAATTGAGAAAGCCCAATTTTTGCACATTTCCTTGCGCAATATTGTGTTATGACTATAAACTGTTACTTTTGAACATTATCGACACATACAGATTCACAGGTATGTGTTTTCTAACTCAGTTTTGCTCGGTAACTCATGCGATACGGCTTTGCACTTGAGAAGTAAAGTGATTTGTGAAACTGTGGTTTGACAAAACAGCTCAAAACCGAGTAGACAAAGGCGTTTTTATATTACTTTTGCATTCGTTAACACTATCGGGTAGGTTTAAGGGTGGGTTTTACATAGGGGTTATTTCCAACAAGGATAGAGCATTAACCTTATAGCGATACTCTCTGGAAATTTGAATTTGAACAGCTGCAATATGTACCTGAACAACATAATAAAACCGTAGCAATACATGCCTGTACCAACGTAATAAAAACGTGGCCATCACATATTGAACGGGCATGTTAGCCCCACTTACTGCACTCTAAAAAATGCTGGGTTAAATACAACCCAGCGTTGGGTAAAATATGGACAAACCCAGCGATTGGGTTGTTTTGACCCAGCATTTGGGTTACTACCCAGAAGGTTGGGTTAAACATTTAACCCAACCTCTGGGTCAAAAGAACCCAATCACTAGGTTTGTCAATATTTTACCCAGTGCTGGGTGGTATTTAACCCAGCATTTTTTAGAGTGTGGACGTTTTGCTTTGAAACTGCTGTGAAACGTGCAGTAAGGTATGTAATATCGGTGTTGCAGAAATGTCGCTACAACCACGTATTTCCAATGAGCCTGGGTTGGGCATGGTTGTTGGTGTCAGACAGGCTGGTCTGCGTATTTCAGAAATGACTGATCTACTGGAATTTTGATACAAAACTAGCTCTAGGGTTTGCAGAGAATGTTCCAAAAAAAGAGAAAATATCCATTGAGTGGCAGTTCTGTGGGTGAAAATGCCTTATTGATGCCAGAGGTCAGAGGAGAATAGCCAGACTGGTGCAAAGCAACAGAAAAATAACCACTCGTTACAGCCAAGGTATGCAGAAGAGCATCTCTGCATGCGCAACACGTCAAACCTTGAAGCAGAAGGGCAACATCAACAGAAGACCACGCTAGGTGCCAATCCTGTCAGCTAAGTTCATACTGGCTCACCAAAATTGGACAACAGATGATTGGAAAAAGGTTGCCTGGTCGTATGGGTCTCAATTTCTGTCGTGACATTCAGATGGAAGGGTCGGAATTTGGTGTAAACAATACGAAAGCACGGATCCATTCTGCCTTGTATCAACGGTTCAGGCTGATGCTGGTGGTGTAATGGTGTGGGGGATATTTACTTGGCACACTTTTGGCCCCTTAGTACCAATCAAGCATTGCTTAAACACCACAGTATGGACCAGAATCGCTGAGGAATGTATCCAGCTCTTTGTTAAATCTGTTATAGAGAATTAAGGCAGTTCTGAAGGAAAAAGGGGGTCCAATCCAGTACTAGCAAGGTGTACTTAATAAAGTGGCTTGTGAGTATATAAATTATTAAAGTGCCCCTATTATGGGTAATGAAAGGTTCATATTTTGATTTTGGGAGTCCCCAACAACAGGTTGACATGCATGCAAGGTCAAAAAACACTTTCATTGTTTTATAATATGCATTTATTTTTACCTTACTTGCTCAACGACTCCCAAATGATTCGCTCAATGATTCATTTTTCCAAACCCCTCCTTTGCGTGACGCTAATCTGTGGTGATTGGTCCGATTGGTCTCATTTTCATTTCATCATGCCTGTAATGCCTGATAAAGCAGTGTTTCTGAGTGCAGTGCTGCTTTGTGTACAGCATTACCAGGGAAACCGCTATTTTTAACGCTCCAAAGGCATCTAGTGGCAAAGAATGAATTTGCATTTTCATTCAACAAACGCTAAAAGACCAATAAGTGGGCGGGCAATATGCTAATGTTTCATGTCGATGTCAACATGAAACAGCTTGTTTCAATGACTCAGAGTCGACTCTTTCTTTTGAGAGACAATAACTTCATACACGGTGGACTTTCAGATTTAAAACTTTGCTGGATGTTTTCATTCACTTAGAGCTGTTACACACTGCATGAAAGGTAATTTTCAAAAATCCATAATAGGGGCACTTTAACATAAATCATTGTTGTTTATGTTTATAACACTGCAAGAGCTAGGGTGATAATCTTGGCGAAAGCTATCTGTTCTTGATCTTGCGATGTTAAGAACCATTGGATTGTTCAAATTAAAATTTGTTTTTATCCAGCCCTACATCCAATATGCATTGGTTTATGTTTGTAAGGCCATAAATTATTAGTTAGAGGTTTGTGAGCGCATTATATGCCCAGGAACACATGCTAGTTGTGTGCATATGAATGTGAGACTTACTGGGGTAATAAAAGGAAGCACTGTCACTGAGCAGCCAACATCCTACACAGACAGATGTAAACCCCAGTGTTCCTGTAGCATGGCCTCCTGTCAGCTTTGGAGCTGGGATGAGAGATCAACAGCATAGATGGTGGAAGAGTGGGAGTGAGGGGGGAAACGAAGAAAAATCAGAGGTAAGAAGAATGAAATAATACAAACCTTTAACAAAATGTGCAGTTTGTGTGAGATAAAGAAAGAAGGAGAGGCTGCAAAGAGAGTGAGAGTTCAGGTATATTGCATGGAAGATTCAGGAAGAAACAGATGAATTATTTGAATAGCTCCGTTTGCCTAAGGAACAAGAGAGAAAAGAGACAGGCAGACGGCGCTCACATGACTGAGACAAGGAAAGGAACTAATCAAGTGTGGATGTGTGAAGAGGAGAGAAGTACTAACAAAATGAAATAGTCATTAAGTCGTGGTAGAAACAGAGATGGAAAAAAAAACACCAAAAAGAAGAGACGTTGAGACAGGACAAGACAGAAAATATGAACTAGTATATTAGAATTTTTATTTTATTTATTTATTTTTTAAATTGTGTAAGTCCAGCTATAATGTTTAACAAGTGATCTTAAACTAGATATAAAATATTTCATAAATATTTCCAAAATGTGGACTTTTTGTAGTGGTTCCAAAGTTCCAAAACTTTTAAAAATATATTTTTTAAATTTTTTAATTTGCATTATAATTTATGCTAGAAACAAACAAATAAAAGTTTTAAAAATAAGTCACAATTTCAAATATATATTTCTGTCATGACAACTCTCAGAGAGATTGGCATGGTAATGTACATGACAATGTTAATGTATTTGGTCTTGGCGGAACAGATCTGCTACGCTGCTGCTGCGGCGGCAGAGCAAGTACTGAGACTTGCTACTGCCAACATCCACAACATGCTGCTGTGAGCATGTAGGAAATACTGCTGCTGCACATATAACACATACTGTATGAATAACCCCATATAGCATACATGATTTTATATATATATATATATATATATATATATTCTAGAATTTTTCCCTATATTTCTTTGTGGCATTTTTTTTCTTTTTTAAATCCTTATCAGAGTATCTATTCACACATTAAACTTTTAAAACAGCAAGCAAAATCCTGTTTTTCATTAAATGTTTCTTATTAAAGTCAGATATATTGCATGAAACAATAAAAAAGCACCTGATGAAATATTTGTAGGAGAATGTGTGACAGAAGAAAAGCAGAACGGCAGAATGCTGTAGGGGAGCAGCAGAACAAATTAATTATATATTAACAC
Organism: Tor tambroides; assembly: GCA_021397915.2. Classification (NCBI taxonomy): domain Eukaryota; kingdom Metazoa; phylum Chordata; class Actinopteri; order Cypriniformes; family Cyprinidae; genus Tor; species Tor tambroides. The sequence continues at coordinate 15,009 of JAFVLL020032519.1, read as the reverse complement.
TTGCTGCTCTGTCTCTGCCCGTGCAGTGACTTCTGTTCTGAATGTGTGGATGTTTTCAGAGCATTTATACACACCGTATCTACTATTCCTTTTCTATCATTAATTAATAAATGTTACTGTTTTCATGTAACTCAGAAGGGATATAACCTTACACATCAACATCATTCTCAAGTGGTTCTCATAATCTGTTATCCCTAAATCAACATCCTTCCCTAAATCACTTCATTATCAGCTCCAGATTTTAATTAGGGCCTTTAACTCTGTACACAGCTCTCACTTGTGTGAGTCAATTGGACAATTAATTAGTCAAATAAGTCTCACGGCCTTTTGAATCATTTTAATCGGTGGTTGTTTGATAGCCTCCTCACTTCACATTTTAATGTTATTTTTGCACCTCCTCATGAAGTGATTCTGCAGTGTCCATTAATCAAATCATTCTAATTGTTCATATATCACAGCTCATATACGCCACAGACTTCCAACTACATTTTAGTTTAATTAAGGTTTAAACCTGTCAGATGGTGTCAAAAGATGATTTTGGACCATTATATATGTTGAAAAATGTATAGAAGCTTGTTTCCACCAGGGGGGAAAAAAAGTAATTGCAACTTTTTATCTTACAATTGAGAAAAATTATCTTTTATCTTGCAACTGCGAGAAAAGAAAGAATTTTGAGATAAAAGTTCTAGTGCAGAAACAAATAAATAAATAAATAAATAATTGTGAGATGTGAACAAAACAACAACCTATAGTGATTTCACTATTTGGCGAGTTTATACAGTGTCTTGATTTCTATGTTTATGTCTCACAATTCTGACTTTTTTTTACAGTTTACAGAAAGGGGTGAGTCTGAACTGTGAAATAAAAAGGTCACAGTTATCTAATTACTATTATTATTATTATTATTTAATTCCATGAAACAAGGTTGCATAGAAATCAGATAGGCTAATAAAGAGCATAAATCCTGGATCTAACAAAAAATGCTTCTTTTTTTTTTTTTTTACACTTTTTAAAATGTTCACTATATTGCATTTTAAACCTTTAAATCTTTTGAGAAGACACATTTCAGTATTTGTTTTGGATGCTGTTATTCTGGTGTGCCTACTAACTTTCTTAACTAGATTAACCAGCAAGTCTTCCTTGGTCAATTATAGCATCATCAGAAAGACCATGCTGGTCAAATTGGTCCACCATCAATATAATTTAATAATTCAACACTGCTGAAATCATCAAGATTCAGTCAGATTTAGTGAACAGAAACTACTGTTTTTATGCTTGTTACTGCTTAAAGTCGAAAGACATCTTTCAGTGAGTATGTAGCCCACGCCATCATTTTATTGTTTCCTAAAGGCACTTATTGCAAAAAGCTGTATTGATAAATACGTTTACACCGCATCTCCCTATTTTCTGCTGAGTTCATTGTGCTGTGTGCAGCAAAAATATGCTGCTACACAGTGTAAATACTATAACCTGCTAAAATGGGTGTCAAAATAGCCATGCAGACCTAACAATAATGCAATGTGTTACAAGTAACATTCCCCAGCTGTACTGTACCTCAGAATAAACCTTATTTATTCTCTTTGAGAAGAACATGTATTGTATTACTCAGGAATGGACAAAACCCTCTCGTATGGCGGGCAAGAATTAACACTAAACTATAAATGCTAACTCATTAAATATAGAGCCAACAGTAATCAATATGTAAGTAAGATAATCTTAGAACCTGCACCTGCATGCAAGAAGCAAACAGGTGCAAGTATGTGTCATCTAGGCTTATTGACAAACCAGTGTAACCCACAATGTTGTACAGCTGCACTGGCAGCAGTCCTTAGATTGTCATGAATCAAAACGCCTGTCCTCTTTAATGCCTGGCCTGATGATATTTGTGGTTTTAAATGAACTAAAAGAATGAAGAATGATTGAGTAAGAAATGCATATTGACATTTTTGCTGCTCGTGTGTTTGAGTCAGCTTGTATTTCTTGAAACTGAGACAGTAAACACAGTTCAGCTGATTGTGTGTGTGTGTGTGTGTGTGTGTGTGTGTGTGTGTGTGTGTGTGTGTGTGCGTGTGTGTGCGTGTGTCCTGCTGTGAGCTCCGAGGTTCAGCAGTGATTTGGCTTCATGTTTCACAACAGAGAACAAAGACAGGTGGAGAACAGCAGGACTCCAATAATACACCCCATGAACACCACTACAACCCACCCACTCATGCAGACACACATACACACACATGAGCACACAGAGACGATCTTGCATATTGCAAGCAATCACTGCTATAATTTGGGAAAAGCATTTGGGGTATTCATTGCTTGAGTAGTTTCCATTTAAACATAAACACTTTCTCAGCAGTTAATGGAGAGAAAAATAAGTTCATTCAGTTTCCTCTTCGCCATCATTCATTCATTCATTCATTCATTCATTCATTCATTTATTTAAATGTTACAAATGATTTATTTATTTAGTTAGTTAGTTAGTTAGTTAGTTAGTTAGTTAGTTAGTCAGTTAACTAGTTAGTTGAAGGTCACATTAAAAGTGTCTTGGAAACTTTTCACCTTGGCCGTATGATTTATTTTTGCTATTTTTCAAATGCTTTTATGTATTTTTATTGTTGTGCCCTTGTCCCAGAGCTAGACTTTCAATCTTGAAGGCTTGTGATGAAATATATGACCTGATATGTGAAGTACATAAAGAGAAATCAAGGTACTTGTGAAATTTTTAATTTTTGTTTATTTTTTTTTTATTTTTTGCATAATTTCCAGTGGAGCCTTAATTGTCAATTATGCAAAAAAAAAAAAAAAAAAAACTATTATTTAATAGTGCATATTTATGATACATAAAATACTAGTTATGAAATTTGCCTTAGCGAGAAAAAGTAGTCTAACTTTTTGCTTCACTGCCATTTTCCACTTTTATTTTTAAGTGTCTGTAACTGAAGAAACACCCATATACTTTATATAAAACAACATGACTAATTGTTTGAATGAAGCCTATTAGCCTGTATAGAATAAACACTGAAGTTATATAAGGAAACAACACAAAACTTCAGTGGCAACTCATAAACATTCTACTTCCTAGAGAGGCGCTTATGATTCATAATATGATCCAGGGCATTTGTGATTAATCTGAATATAGCTTTAGTGAAAACACAAACCCCATATATAGAACCATTTTGAAATTAATTTACTGTTACTTTTGGTACTTCCTCCACTGTCCTTGGTGCAGAAGTAGATTGTGTATGAGCTTTTAAAAGACCTTTCTGTGTGCACAGACATACAGTAATATGAAGTTTCTCATTTTATTTGTTGATGTATACAGAATGCAATTCCATGATCATTTTTTATCATACTTTCATGTACTCAAGCTGTTTATCAAAAGTGTTATATGAATATACTCCCTCAGAAATATTACAGTGTGATCAAGAGTGTGCTGAACTTGTTATTTGGGCTTTGAAACATACAACCGCAGATGCCTCAGGCTGCTACACACACACACAAAAAACAGCATTTAGCTGTTTGTTATAGACTTTAACCTTCATCGCTTCTTGGAATTTAATATCTCCTCAGTTTGTCTTTTTTAGAGAGAGAAGTCTCAGTGTATTAATACTCAAGTGAAAAGTGATGTTTTAATCATTTCCTATCTTCTGGTTTTACTCATTTATACTTCACTTTCTATAACATGGCTAGAGCCACTATCGCTATAATTTTGTGGAGTGGTGCACTTGTCTAATCAAGCACTGACTGTAATTAACTTGGATGGCTCTTAACTTTCCGAGTGTTCCTGTGCAGCAGAGTGTCTGCATATTACATTTATAGTTTAGAGATCTTCATTAGCAGACACTTGTGTTAGAATGACTTTAAGTCCATGCATAAAGTATGTGCACAAATAAGTCTGAGGTCATTTGTAATTTTAAGTTTTAGTGTTATACAACAAAAAGTTAGTTATATATAATACAGTCATGGTCAAAGTTGTTGGTACCCTTGATAAATATTATCAAAGAAGGCTGTGAAAATAAATCTGCATTGTTTATCCATTTGATCTTTAATCATTGCAATCATCCGGATCCAGTCTGTATCCAATCCAGATGGTGGATCAGCACCTAGAGATTACCTCTACAGCCCTGAATGTCAGCGGAGACTAGGACAACTAGATGAGCCCAGAGGCAGATCGCCAGCTAAGACCTCATCTCCTAAACGGCCATCGGCACAAGACCACAGGAATCAAATGAGTCCTCTGCACAGCCTGACTTTGTTGCAGCATGGAATTAAACTACTGGTTTCATCTGGCCAGAGGAGAACTGGCCCCCCGACTGAGCTTGGTTCCTCCCAAGGTTTTTTCTACATTTGTGTCACCGATGGAGTTTTGGGTCCTTGCCGCTGTCGCCTCTGGCTTGCTTAGTTGGGGACACTTAATTTCTAGTGATATCATCAAATTGACTGCACAGATACTATTTGAACTGAACTGAGCAGGTCGATGACATCACTGAAACAATGATGAACTGACTTTAACTGAAAATTGAGTGTTTGCTGTTTTGCATTATTACACACTATCTTTCCTATTGAACACTGCTTTGACTCAATCTATATTGTTGAAAGCGCTATATAAATAAAGGTGACTTGACTTAAATGTAAAAAAAGGAAATAATAATAATAATAATAATAATAATAATAAATTTAAAAAATAATAATTAAATAAATAAGAGTCTAATCTTTAATTGAAGTTTTAAAAAATAAAATAAATTTGGGGGAAAATGACATTATGAAATAAATATTTTTCTATAATACACAATGGCCACAATTACTGGTACCCCAAGAAATTCTAATAAGTAAAATATCTCTGAAATATTTCTCTAAACCTAACTTTTAGCCATCGCTCACTATTCAGATTTACTGAACATTATTTAGATAGAGTTTTTCTGTGATGGCATCCTCTCAAGTCTAAGCTTAGACGCAAGTCTCGTCACGTCTCAGCTGATCTCCCAGAGTCTCGTCACGTCTCAGCTGATCTTCCAGAGTCTCGTCACATCCCTGCTAATCTTCCAGAGTCTTGTCACATTTCAGCTGATCTTCCAGAGTCAAGTCATGTCCCAGCTGTTCGTCCAGAATCACATAATGTCACAGCTGATCGTCCAGAGTCTTGTTGTGTCCTGTCTGTTGCACCCAGATCTTCGAGGTCAGTCCTTCAGTATCCCAGTCTGGTCTCCAGTGTGAGGGATGCATCGCTGGTGTTTGCACGTGCAGCTGGTATCCTCAACCCTACTCACTTTAGCCCTCCAGTTCTTGAACTGATTCCCCTGTCTGAAGTGCTTCCCATGATGGGGATCGCTTTTTGGTGTGTTTGGGATGCATACACCACCACAGAACCTCCGAGGCGGCGGCGTCCACTATGGTGTCTCCAGAGGTGGCGACTGATGCTGCAGAATCTCCTGAGGTAGTGGAGCTCGCTGCTGTGCTCCCCAGGGCGATGGCACGAGCTGCAGTTTCTCCAGAGATAGCAGCATATGCTGCAGAACCTCCTGAGGCGGCGGTGCTTGCTTCAGCTCCTTGTGGTGGTGGCGCCCAGCAACGCACTCTCAGCCTGTCATGTCGCGGTCGAAGAGACTGTTAATGAACTCTCCCTGTTTCCTGATGTTACAGCTGTAGAACCTTCAGTGGTGGCGGCAACTGCTGCAGAATCTCCAAAGGTGTCGGTGGTATCCACTTATCATCTCTCTGCCTGTCCTGTCACGGATAAGGAGGCCGCCTGTGAATCCTCTGCCTGTCCTGTCACGGCTATGGAGGCCATCTATGAACCCTCTGCCTGTCCTGTCATGGCTATGGAGGCCGCCTGTGAATCCTCTGCCTGTCCTGTCATGGCTATGGAGGCCGTCTGTGAAACCTCTGCCTGTTCTGTCACGGCTACGGAAACCGCTTATGAATTTTTCTCCTGCTTTGAACGGGCCGAGGAGGCTCTCTCTGAACTCTTGCATCTGTCCTTGGATTACTCGTGTTTTGCCCGTGCCATACCTGCTTGCTGGTGTTTGACCCTGCTTGTGTTTTGACCATGTTTAATAATAAAACCTTGCATTTGGATCCGCATGCCTCACACCTCTGTCACTCCATCACAGTGTCCAACATGTATTAGAGAAAAACGCTTACTTCATAATGAGATTTGTTTTTTTCCCTCATATAAATTCTTATATATTCTAAAATTGAATTTATTTATAAATAAATAAATAAATAAATAAAACCAGCTATTGTTCTGTTTAATTAAAAATAAGTTTTTTGAAAACATCCTTAGAGTAGTTGAATGCTAATACAGTTATGGCAATTCCTTTTTAAACACATTCTGACACTTATTGGAGGGACACAAGCAAGGTCTTTTGTCTGTACGAGGGGGAAAATGATCTCAATTACCTGGTAATCTCGGGTTCACCTGGATGTGACATTGTTCAGGAGTGGCTGGACCATGCCTAATGAAAAATACAATTCCATTAATCTCTCCAGTCTAAATCAATCTAACACAAAGACAAGTTCAACCAAGCGTTTTAAAGAGGTCTGCCTTCCTCACAGTCATCATCTAGCCCATTCCCTTTGAACTACTCTCGGATGAGCCCCATTTCAGAAACATGATAGTATTTTTACTAGTAGTGCTGCCTACTTAAAGTGCATGTATCAGATCAGTACTCATCACATATTGGGCATGAAGCAGCTGCATTGATTCTGTTATTATCTATGCACTTCAATATTTTGATTAATTGCACGAAAAGCCTCAACTATGCACTGCCAATTTTAGTCCATCTGGTTGTGTTTGGTACACCTGGGATAAATTAATGAGAAAAGAAATGAGAAGTCTAAATATGCTTATTATGGAAGTGTGTGTGTGTGTGTGTGTGGTGGTGGGGGGGGGGAGTTAGGTACTCCTAAGGGGTAAGTAAATACTGAACAGAGGTCTGCTATAAACACCTTTTAAAGCTGTGGCGTACTCTTTTAAAATAATTTCTTATATCTCAACTTATGCAGAGTAGACATGTGCCGGTATTCGGTAATATCCCAATAATAAATATGGACAATATTGTTATCGTCCATTGCACAACCAAAAACGCATATATCATATGACCATTTATGCACACTGTGCACGCGCGTAGCGTGTAAACAGTTATTATTTACATGGCCATCAAGGATATGCAGAGCGAAAGTGGGCAGCCACACCATCGTTTTCAAAAGTGTCCGTTTTGGTCTGTTTACACTTAAATGAAATCCCGGAGTTTTCAAACTAAAACGGGGTATGCAGCATTTTCGAAAGTCTTCATTTTCGAGAGTCGAAAATGCCGGAGTAGTGTAAATGACAGGCATAACCGTAGCAAGAGTTATGTGTTTTAAAATGAAAATGCACTAGTGTAAACATAGCCTGAAATATATTTAAATTATTTAAACAGCCTTTCAGATTTTTGAATTTGCTATGGCGTTCATCACAGCGGCAAAAACTTAGGCCCTGTTTACACTAGTGCGTTTTCGTTTTAAAACTGCATTTTAAAATGAAAACAATCTTCGTCTACACTGGCGTTTTCACTGCATTTCAGAAACGATCTCCGTTCACACTACACAACCGAAAAAGCGTGTCACATGACCATTCATGCAGGTACAACAATGAGCATGATGTTATTGTTTACACAGTCATCAAGGAAATGCAGAGCGAATGAGGGTAGCCATGCCATCGTTTTCAAAAGTTTCTGTTTTGGTCTGTTTATTCTAAAATGCATTCCCAGAGTTTTCAAACTAAAACATGGTCTGCAGTGCTTTCAAAAGTCTCTGTTTTCAAGGGTCGAAAATGCCGGAGTAGTGTAAATGACAGGCGTAACCATAGCAAAAGTATTGTTTTTTAAAAGAAAAACACACTAAAAATTATTCTATACTATACTATACTGTATATATATATATATATATTTTTTTTTTTTTTACAAAGATTAATAATATCTGTAGCAAATGTAGCTATTGCTCATTGTTACTGTTTATGCCTTAACTATGGTGGCTAAGAGAGCTCAACGCGAAACAGAAAACATGCAAATAGAAAAAGCACCAGCAAATCAAGAAAACATCTTCATCAGTTTGACAGCAGGTGGTACAAATGCTCACAATACAACCAAATAAATTTTATTTGCAGTGCGTTTCTTTGTTTGGTTGTGTTGTAAGCATTTGCAGCGTGTGCGTTGTAAAATTGAGGAAGTTGTTTTCTTAATTTGCAGGTGTTTTTTCTATTTGCAGCGCGTTGAGCTCTCTTGGCCACCGTACTTAACTAAGGTGAACTAATGAGATCTTATCGTAAAGTGTTACCTATTGGACGGTTTTTTTTGTTTTGCAGTTTAATCTGCGTGATTTTTTTTTACTTTTTACAATTTTAGTGTATTGCTTTATTGTATTTATTGTACTTTATTGGATTCCTGATCAGCCCAACACAGGAATACTGTTCGGAATACTGGAGTATATGAATACAGGAATACTGAGTTTGGGAATGGACTGTCCATTTCACCAACCAATAGCAAATGGAGAACATATTTGGGAAACCTGTTTAAAGTTTTAAAGGCTTAAAGGAGTATTTCACCAAAGAAATGAAAGCACTGTCATCATTTACTCACCCTCATGTCGTTCACCCCCTTTCTTTCATGGAACACAGGAGGAAACAGCCTTTCATGTTGTTTGCAAGCAATTCCAATGAACTGGGGTTTCAAAAGCTTCAGAAAAGATGCAAAAGCACCATAACAGTATCAAAAGTGGGCTATATTTCAAACCTTCTAAAGTAATTTGATAGATCTTTGAAAGGAGAAGGCTGAAAGTTTGAAAAGTAAAAGCATAAAGTGAAAATCTTCCGCCCTCAACCTCTTCTTGGTGAGTTCAAGAGAGAAGTAGCGATGTTCGATACATGAAAGAAATCAGTCTTTTGAGTCAGACATTTTAAATGAATCAGGTGATTCAGTTTATAAAACCAGTCTGACTTAAGCTTTACATTTAACAGACTTTTATATATTTAGCAGCTTTTACCCAAAGCGACTTACAAAAGAACTAATAGAGCAAACAAAAGATGAACAAAGCAAATAGTAGGTAAGAAACACTGTATGAAAAGAGCAGTATTTCCAAAATCACTTCTGCCAAGATTTTTAAGTGTGCATCCAATGTACACTTTATCATCCCATGAGGTCACATGAATGGAGTTGTGAATGGCAGTGAAGTTCTGCAACTGACACTAGGTCACATGAAAGTGACAACATGATAAATGTAGTACATTCATGACAATGATCTCTTTACAGCTCACTAGAGGTGAAGCACTTCATATTTCACACAAATCTATCATATGGCTTGAGAAGACTCATAATGTAACATGTGACTGCAAACTTTTATGATGCTTTTGCATCCAGCTTTTTAAAGTTTGAAAACTTCAGTCTTCATTCATTTTATGTTCCACAGATTCCATGAGGTTGAGTAAACGATGACAGAATTTTTTTATTTTTGGATGAACTCTCTTATAATTTGTGCCAGATTGTTGGGGGGTGGGGGGGGTGCTGTTTTACAAGTGATGCATCAAACATGTAGTTTTTTGTTTGAAAATAGGCTCAGTATCTTGGCTGAAAACATTACGCTGTACAATAATGCATTGTTTGTACTGGTTTGCTGAAAGCTTTTCCCACAGTCAGTGATGGCAGCACCATATCAAAAAGCTGAATGATTTTGTGCTTTTGGTGGGCACCATTCCAGTCAGCTTGTGTGCTACAGTCTCATTTGCAATTTGCAAAGTCGTAGGATGTAAAAGTTTGATCCATATGCAAAGTATTCTTCTCTATTAGAGGTGGAACTCTTATTTCTTTTCTTTTTTCTTTTTATTTTTTTAAGTTGGAGTAATATCCTTATCCTGAAGCCCACCCTCCACAATGAGGAACCATCAGACCTCTGAAAGAAAAAGGGCTTCAATCTTTCAGAAATGGTCTTTTCCCCATTTTTTTCTCACAACCTCATCTTTCTTTTCATCTTCTACCCCTTTATCCTTGGTCTTTTCCTTTCAGTCTCTCTCCTCATTTTTTGCCTCCTCTTTCTCTTTTTTCACTCTACTCCTCCTCCATCTCCTCTCCTGCCCTACTCTCTCTCTGAACATCATCTATTTTTAGCGGTGGCACATGAAAAGCCATCCTCTTCCCCCATTTGCATCGCAATGCACTTTGGCGAATTTCTCTGCCTGTATTTCAATAATTCATGAATATTAATTGATGCATATCAGATGTGTCTGAAAATTTTATGTGCGTTTTAATGAAGAAAAAAGCTCACCCACACTTCCCGCACAGCACCAAGTTTGCTAAATGAATCATTGCGAGCAAACAAATTGATATTTTTAAGTTTAATGTGTTAACATGTCACCATAAGCAACAAGCCCCATATACATATCACCCAATACATCATAGTTTCATCAGTGTGTAGAGGAGCGGTCGCTCAGAGAGAACGAATGAGTGAGATGCCTGTCATGATTAGCCACCAGCAGCTGGAAACAGCAGCTTCCATGGGAGGCCCATGACTTCATCATCAAAGTGGTTCTTTTAATGTCACACTCTATCACTATTACCAGGATAGAGCGGGAAGTCTATGGGCGCTAGCTGCCTCAAGTCTGATGTAAAACATTGTAATAACTTCCCCTAATTTTTGTATGGGATATGCATGGGAATTTACAAAACCAAAGATAAAGAGTCATCATGTCAGTTAGACTCTATCACAATTGTTTGAGTTTGATCTTTTAGATTAGATAACAGCTACTGATGAAAATCAAAAATTAGTTGGCTAAAACTGAAAAACAATTTTAAAAAAAAGAACAAACAGGATGGGCTACTTACTACCATATTAAGATGCATTATTGGAGAAAATAACTGGATAGTCACAACTATTTGCAAAAAATGTAGGAACTTTTTTTGCACGTCCATCATTTGGAACCATGTTGACTGTCGTTAATGACATCAAGCAGGTGTTGGAGTGATAACTTCTGCTAATTAATCAGTTGGAGTTAAGATTAATATCAGATTATTGCTGTAAATAATGGACATGCTGGTAATGACAGAATTTGCGACCATAGTTGACTAACAATGTTTTTGAGAAGCGCCTTTTTATTATTTTATTTTTATTTTATTTTATTAGAGGTCCACTTATACTGTTATCAAGATTTTTACATTAAAAAAAAACATCACAATTTAGAAGGCTATTTTCTGTCCTGTTTTGACCCCCCTTATCGTAACGTGTGGTGGATTGTAGACTCGAAAGCAAATGCCCACTGCTATGATAGGCTGTTGTGTACTGTATGTTTGACAGCCTACATCCTTCACAGAGGGACGCTGATGTGATTTAGGTTAAAAACGCATAAATACTCAGTACATGTCACACGATCTGTAACACTTTAGAATAGGGAACACATATTCACTATTAACTTTATGCTATTAACTTTATACTATTAAGAGTCTTCCCTCAATAAACTAAAAAAACTAAATAATAGTAAGTTAGTTGCTAAGTTTAGGTACTGTGTTGGGTTAAGAGATCTAGAACATGGTCATGCAGAATAAGACATTATGTGCTTTATAAGTATTAATAAACAGCCAATATGCCAGTAATATGCATGCTAATAAGCAACTAGTTAATGGTAAGAATTGGACCTTAAAATAAAGTGGTACCAAATTATCTGTAATAACAGACAAAGCAATAGTGACTACGTAATAAAAAAAAACACTTGTGCGGTGCTATATAACTGTCGGACTCAATATGTTCGGCAATGCATCATCATTTTCAGTATTTCTGAAAATCCTGTGTCGAATTGTTCCTTGTTTGTAAACAAATCCATGGTAAAACGAAGTGATCAAATGACCAAGTTCTTACAGACGCAGTCTGGAACTTCATTAAAAATAAAGTTCATCCACTCTTTCGTAATGTTAGGATCAGAAGGGAGGCAATGTTTTTCCACAACTTAGACCTGCACAGTGTCTTGTTGTCTTCGGAGCAATCTTTATCGTTTAATTTCTGCAAAGACCAGCGTTTGCCTCTCTCCTTATTTGCACTACATGAACGAATCGGTGGGCGGGGCTAAATAGGCAGTGATGTAGAAGCAGGCGTTGATCATCTTCTGCGGAGGCGGTGTTTAGCCACACTATTACGTCATCAAGTGGCATATTCCACAACCTATCATTTTGGTAGATTGGATTCAATATAAGCTGTTTTAGACTAACAAGAAAGCTTTGAGTTCTGAAACTTACAGAATGTTTTTATAGTACAATGACCTCATAAATGGTCTTTTTAATTCATGCGTTCAAGGGTTAAGTTATATTTTCAGGTTACCTGACAAATAATTACTTGTGTGTCATATAATTTCAGAAGTCTAAAATACAATGCACAAGTACATTCTGTTCACTTCACAGCCCCACTACCAATTCACTTTCATTGTGTGGTAAAGAGCAGCCTGGAAACACATTTCACTTTTTACTCCACTGAAAGAAGAAAAAACAAAGTTTTGGAACAACATAAGAATGAATAAACGATGGCAGAATTTTCATTTTGGGTTGAACTTAAATGTTTAATGTTTGATACAGCTGGCTCACAAAGGTTGTAGCATGTATATTTTAAGACTCTATTACCTCAGTGTAGCAGTAGAGGTTTCTTGGTCTGTTCTTCTGAGAATTTTTAATTCTTTTGATAATTTTGGAAATGGAAGCCCTCAAGACAACCAGTTCCCTCCACAGTGCACAAATAGCCAATTCAACACTGGTTAAAATTAATCAGCTTATGCATAGAGACTGAACATAGATATAATTTCAACTCAACTTCTCAGCCATTAAATTATGTTTTAAATGAGTTCACAACAGTTTAAAAATCTGTGCATGTCCATATGTTCTTTTTATTTTGTGGATGTGCGGATATAAGGATGCTTCATGGCAGCAAAGGAATTAACTTTGTAGTCAAATGTCAGCAGAAAAGGAACTTACTGTGATAGAAATACATGAAAAATAACTTTACAATGAAGTTTAAAATTTCAAGTAATTAAAACATCAACTTTTTTTTATTTTTTCAAATTACACCAGTGTACACCTCTGATTCTCCCATGTTTGCAAGTTTAATCATAAAAGACATAAAGCATTATGCGGCTAATTCTACATCACATTATTTAACTAAGAAACTCAGGAAACTTCCACTATGTCAGTGTATGTGTATGTGCATGAATATATAGTTTATTGTGTCTGTCAGGTGTTCTTGTGTCTGTCAAAACAAATATCAATCATTGTCTGAAAGTATTAAGACCATTTGAAAAATGACATTTATATAATAAAACAGAGACTGTATATTGACAACAAACCTTTAGACCTTTCAAAAGATGTTTAATTTGCTAACATTATTAATAGACAGTAGTGTATAGTAAATGTAAACAAAGTCTAAAGGCGGGTCAGTGTGTTTCAAGCAGTTAAATCCATCACATGTATTTCTATTTGGTAAAAGTATTTTAATGTAAAACCACATCTGGTTGTTGCCGTTACAGAGAACAAGAACACACAGATGAAAAAGGGAAAGTTTTAATATAACAGACAAGTGTAAATAAACAGACAGTGAAATAGAACTATTGTGAACTAGAGAGAGAGAGAGAGAGAGAGAGAGAGAGAGAGAGAATAACAAGTTAAGCTGCCAGAAACAAATTCAAAACGATCTAATTACTGGATCTTCACACAAAATTTGAAGAATATCCTCTTACCCAGGGGAAACATAGGCGGAGTTTCACTTCTACGCTTGGGGAGGTGTGGGTGGATCACACACTGCACTACTCCAGTCTTCAGTGTCACGCGATCCTTCAGAAATCACTCTAATATGCTGATTTATTGTCAATGTTGGAAACAGTTGTGCTGCTTAATATTTTTTGGAATCCTTTTTCAGGATTTTCTGATGAATAAAAAAAAATATATATATATAAAGAACAGCATTTATTTAAAATAGAAGTCTTTTGTAACAATATACACTACTGTTCAAAAGTTTGGGATCAGTAATTGTTTTCTTTCTTTTTTGAAAGAAATTAATGCTTTCATTCAGCAAGATGTGCTAAATTGCATATTATACTGTTCCTAAGAATTCTATTTCAAAAGAAAATAAAGAAAAAGAAAACACTTGTCTTTTAAAATATTCATTGAATCCTTAAACTAATGTATAATGGTTTCCTCCAATATTATGTGGCACAACTGTTTTCATAATATTTCACATTATTACTACAACCCGAATTCCGGAAATGTTGGGACGTTTTTTAAATTTGAATAAAATGAAAACTAAAAGACTTTCAAATCACGAGCCAATATTTTACTCACAATAGAACATAGAGAACATAACAAATGTTTAAGCAGAGAAATTTTACACTTTCATCCACTAAATGAGCTCATTTCAAATTTGATGCCTGCTACACGTCTCAAAAAAGTTGGCACGAGGACAACAAAGGGCTGAAAAAGCAAGACATTTTGAAAAGATTCAGCTGGGAGAACATCTAGCAACTAATTAAGTTAAATGACATCAGGTCTGTAACATGATTAGCTATAAAAGGGATGTCTTAGAGAGGCAGAGTCTCTCAGAAGTAAACATGGGCAGAGGCTCTCCAATCTGTGAAAGTGCATAAAAAGATAGTAGAATATTTTAAAAACAACGTTCCTCAACATCAAATTGCAAAGGCTTTGCAAATCTCATCATCTACAGTGCGTAACATCGTCAAAAGATTCAGAGAACCTGGAGAAATCTCTGTGCGTAAGGGACAAGTCCGAAGACCTTTGTTGGATGCCCGTGGTCTTCGGGCCCTCAGATGACACTGCATCACTCAACGGCATGATTCTGTCATTGACATTACTAAATGGGCCCAGGAATATTTACAGAAACCACTGTCGGTAAACACAATCTGGCATGCCATCTGCAGATGCCAACTAAATCTCTATCATGCAAAAAGGAAGCCATATGTGAACATGGTCCAGAAGCACTGTCATGTCCTGTGGGCCAAGG
>JAFVLL020032518.1:0-33018 GCA_021397915.2 Tor tambroides | reverse complement strand
GTATTTTTGGTATTATTTAAAGTGTGGTCACATTAGTGAAATTTCAGCAAAATTTTGGCTAAATTTCACAAAATTCGCGACCATGTGGATTCATGTTAAATTGACTGGACGCTGACGGCGTTCCCCATAGCGACCCCTAGAGGACGCAGTTCGAAGTTCCCTCGAAAGGGAACTTGGTATTATTTTATATTATTGAAGGTGTGGTCACATTAGCTAAATTTTGGCTAAGTTTTGCAAAATACGCGATCAACCATTAACAAACCTTACTCCATCTAATTTTTGATGATCAAGTAATAAACAAGGACTTTAACACGGTAACTTTAAAAACGCCAATCAAATTGGAGCTTGCGATCACAGTCAGCATTTTCCAGTTTTGTATGCATCAGACAGCATACATTTAGTTTCTTAATTTATGGCATTTTACAACAAACATTATACAACAGTTTATTTCAGTCCTCTAATTTGATTAGCTCTGCTTTGTTCCAAGATTGCTGATACTTCCAGTATGTGAGTGGTGTTTATACAGTCTATGTTTATTTATATAGTATTTTTTTCTTTATAGTATCTATAAGAAATGGCTGTGTTATCACTTTGACTGTAAAAACCCTGAAAGCGTGCATGATAAACAGGAGTAAGCACATATCTGCCGACCTAGGGTGACTTTGGAGAAAGTCTGGAAGACATCAGTGTTTGCACGGCTGTTGAAAGACATCTGAAAACCCCTTTGTTTATGGGAAACAAAATCTGGCTTGGTTTTAACATCACCATATCAGCTTACCTCCCCAGACTCTTGAGTTCAGATTTCTCCAGTAAAGCACACACACGCAGAGACACACACAGCCCATTAGTGTTACATCTGACTCACACTTTGCTCTTACCTGTTTATGTGAAGGTTCTGGGGTATATCTACATAAACAGCTGCCATGGGTTTCACTGGCGTCCATGCAAAGCACAATATGCTGTTCCTGGCTAATGTCAATGTGGCATTGTAAAATAAGACAGACGGAGAGAAAACAAAGGTACATTGGACAGTAAAGGCTTGATCTGAGAAACGAATGGAATAGTAAACTAAAAAGACTCTATAATTTTTGGACGTACAATGTTAAAATCTGCGTTGTCTTGACTTAACTTCACCAAGACACATATATAACATTTACCATTTACCATTCATATCATATAGTTTAACGCGATCAATTTCTGTCACAGCGCGTTTGTACTGTAAAGAATTTTTAACAAACTAAGTTTGAAATATTTTTTACACAATTCAAACGATAAATGCCGTTTTGGCACTATTTAATGTGGTCTGGTAGTTACAGTAGCAGCCACCTCAGTTTTAACGGCAGTGCCGAGCAAGAGCGAACTGTTATCTACTACAAGGTACACAAAAAATTCATGAATGAACATCAGAGGGTACAGTATAAATTACCAAAATATCTTACCTCTCATTTAATCGACCAAATGAGTGTTTCAACCACGTGAAAAATATCAATAGAAGAGCTGAACGTCATGTAACATTTACCTCAGGTAACTTTTTCCGTGTCCATAGCTAAATATATACAACTTATAACCCCCTCAAGATGTTGATTTAAACTGTGGTTTCCTGTTATTTTACCTTATTTTTTGTAGCTTCTTTAACTTGTAATGATTACATTTTACCTCACGTTTGCTGCAAGACTAATGTTTGAGCAAAGAAAACAATCAAAATCTCATGCTAGCTTAAACATCTCTGAGGAGAACCTAAAATAAAAATCTGGACCAGTATAAACTGTCAGAGATGAGCTAAAGAGAACAGTCCCTAGACAGTTTGACATATTTACCATCAAATGCAGTCTGTTCAGCTTCGTCTGGCCTGTTCTCACAAGCTGAAAATTGAGACTTCATGACGCTGCACATTGTCCTGTAGAACTGAATAGACAGGGGATAACGTCATCTCACAATAAACAGAATTTCAGGAAATTAGGTTTACGTGGCATTCTGGCAAAATGCAGAAAGAGTGTTTTCAGCATCAAATCTTTAGCAGATTCTTCAATAGTGTGAATAGTGTGAACTATGCATCAGGTCTCTTCAGTAGCAGCATGTGACCTGGAGAAATCAGCAAGGTGTCTAAAGACTGAGGAGCCTTTTCTTTATTCCTTTTGTACACTTTTCACTGTGTTCCACTGACCAAAATACATGAAGGAGTTCATGTAAACATGAAATCATTTAAATCCTGACTTTCCTTCATCCGTGGAGCAAAAAAAAAAAAAAAAAAAAGAAAAGGAAAAAAAAAAAGTTTTAATTAATGCTCGCACTGCTCTTTTACATATACACTGTCCATACAACTTTTTAATTAAATTAACACAAAAATCTATTGTATTAGTTTAGAAGAATATTATACAGCTTTATTGTGGCCTCTGTTATGATTTTGTATGGAAATTTCCTTCTGTGTTCCACTGAAGAAAAAAAAAAGCCATATTGAAACAAGTGAAGTGTTGAAGAAAATGATGACAGAATTCTCATTTTTGGAGTAACCCAACTCTTTAAAGAGAAGAAGCTGTCACTAGATCAAGCACAAAAGATGTTGACTTTCCATACAGACACCTTTAAAGTGAGCGCACAACATATTGTGTCATAAAAACATCTATTAGCTCTATACAGATGGGGTTGTGTTACAGTTAATGCATTTTTTATGTGCATATGTGCATCTGTGTTGTGCTTATAACCTCATTTTATTACCTATAAATGGTAAGAGAGATGTCAGTGGTTAGACTTTACCGGCTATCACTCACAAAGTATCTAAATTCAAACCAGCCCTGTGAATATATTTTGTGTCATGTGATGCTATGTATGTCTTTGTATGCTCTAACAAAAAGAGCATTGGAAATGTAGGATACTGAATAAACAGATTAAAATTAAATCCAGAAATACAATTTCCACCAAACAAACAATGAAAAATCACAATAACTTATTTTATTGCTGTGGTTCTTGTGTAATTCTTTCTCATTTCTGTGGACAAGGTTTGTGAACATGTCAAAGCTAGAGACTCATGGCCATTTATTCATGGTCATTACAAACCATACTAATGATATACCTAACTTGCTTGTGTTGCATTCAACTTCTGGGTTAAAATGCAATTTGTGCACAACTAAAATATGGATTAGTATGATTTCAGTCAAACTAAAGCACTTACTTAAACATACTGATTGTAATTTTTGGCAATTAAAAATGAACTTGGAAGTGGATGGATGGATGGATGGATGGATGGATGGATGGATGGATGAGGATAATTGGATGAATGGATGGATCGATGGATATGGACTTTTAGATGGATGAGTGGATGGATGGATGGATATGGATATGAATAGTTGGATAAATGGATGGTTGGATATTCAGGTGTAAAAAATGGATATATATTTGGATGGATGGATGGATGGATAAGGTATAAATTAAGATCAATCAATTAGAAAAGAGAGAGAGATTTCATAGATAGAATTCAATATATTTAATACATTAATAAATTAATTTGACAAGCTAACTTCTACAAAACTATAAAACAAAATTTATTGCAAAGGCAATTAATCGCCCACCACAAAGCGGCCAAAGACTGATGATTTTGCATTAGAACATAAGAAATCATTTATTAATCCTGAAGTTTGTCTTAGATGGGAAATTCATTGCCAAAATCGTGCAGTGTGCTTAAGTGTTCAGGACGGTGTGTGTTTGGGGGCCATTTACAGGTAGCAGCCACTTTTCTTGCTCTAGAGTCTCACTAATATTGAAAAAATTGCCTGCAAACGAGCTCGCTTCCTGTGTGCTTGTTGTGGAAGTGATTAGAAAGGGATTTGAGGTAGAAGAGGGTTGTTATCACTCGCTTTGATTTATCACTCTCCGCTGGCAAAGGCTGGCCAAATCTATAAACTCCAGGTGTTTCTGTTGAACCTCTTTAGTATAGACAAATTCAGCTTCTGTTCCTTCAGAGTGTTTCTGTTTTATTTCATGCTATAAAAGGACACACATTTAAACAACTCATTGCATTGTCCCCCACTGAGAGTCAGTGGCTTCTGTTATTATGTGAATCAGGTTTTTTTTTAGAGGTATGTTACTTGGCGAGTTCATTTCTAAAAGTCCAGGACTGAGTGCTTTTCACTGCATGACCTGTTGACATGGCTCAGCTTTATTTTTCTATAGTCATTTAGAGGTTTCAAAGGACAACAAATCAATCTGTTAACCGTGACTTGTATAACTGTGCCTCATAAAGGTTTGATGGTTGTTTTGAGTGGTTTGCAAAGTTCACCGGAGCCAATGGTAATGCTGTCACTGTGTTTTTAGTTGGTGGCATTATATTTCTTTTGAGTGGTTGGGGGGGAAAAAAAAACAAACAAAAAAAACACTTAAAACACTCTCAAGTAAGTTTTTTAAAAAATGTTTAAACTGACTGATTCTCTTGTGGACTTCACATGCATTAATCACCAAAAAAATAAAAAATAAAATAATAATAATAATAATCTGTGCATGTTTTATTATTAAATTTCCAAGTTTTGACAAATGGTGTCTTTCTTTCTTTCTTTCTTTATTGATTGATTGATTGATTGATTGATTGATTGATTGATTGATTGACTGATTGATTGATTGACTGATTGACTGATTGCAGGATTAACCCAAGTATACATTCATTTATCCATCCGAGTCATATCCTGAGAAATCGAGAGTTGTAGGAGGAAAACAGCTGGAATTAGTGGGAATTTGCGACAAAATATGTGCAGAGTGGAATGATATTTTCTTAGCATGCCAACCTCAACAACAACAACAAAAAAGGCTCCAACCTTAACTGATATTTAACATGACATGCACACACGCCAGTTATATCTAAAATGGGTCAAGAAATGGCTCATTTTCTATGATAACAATATCTTGGTCCACCACAAGCCACAGAAAAGCCAAACACATGGAGAAAACTGAGTCTCCACACAAGATTTATGCAATTTGTTAAAGAATTTTGGAAAAAGCCCACTATTGTTTCAAAACTTGCTGTAATACAGAGAATTCTCATGTTGATTTCTCTTGGTCAAGACAGCTATATTATGGGGCAGCAGGAATTGAGATTAAAATGACAAAAGCACTTTGCCCTGTATAACTAAATGATGAATATTTCAGTCGGCTGTCAGGTTGGAAAATAGGCAGAAATTATAGTCATCACATCATTTTTATTAAACACAACAGATCTTTCCCATGTCAGCTTAAACGTGCTCCCTCACTATTGGGGTACAACAGGGTTCAGTCCTTGTACCCCTAGACTTCTCTATTTACACCATTAAGTCACTCACAAGAATCATACGATCATACAGCTTCTTTTACAACTACTGTGCAGAGGATGCTCAAACTTATATCTCCTGCTCCCCATCTGTCATATGTCCACAAACTCACAAGGGATTTTTGTATGCTTCTTAGACATATTTAATGGATATTTCATTACCACAAGTTCCTGAGCTTCCAATACCTCCCCGTCTCATCTCATTTTAGTTAAAGGTCACAAAGTCAATGTTTCGAAGTGAGTTAAAGCTCTTGATGTCACTTCTGTTTTGTGGACCACATTATGAAGACTTCCAGGTACTTCTGCTTCATGCCCTATCACAAGAAAGAAAATAAGACCTTTTCTTCACAACTCCTCAGTAAGGTCTAGTAATTTCATGACTAGACTACTGAGTCTTCCTCCTTGCCATTTTACCATCGTTTACAATGTCCCCTTTGATCACAGGTAATGAATGTAATACAAAACCTGATCTTATTTGTAAAAAAAAAAAAAAAAATCATTTTCATTGGTTTTTCATGTTCATAACTTAATTTATTGAGATGTATTCAAATAGACTGAGTTTAATAAAATGCTTGCCTTATTATATAGAAGGTCTACCAGTACTAAATGTAATTTTAAATGTAAAAACAAATCACAGCACAGTCACATTGCGTGACTACTAGGAACCAAAAGCACGTATACAAATCTGTAGAGCATTTAGTGTATGAGCAATGTTTTTCTACCGGTAAGTTGTACCTTTGAGCAATTTTAAATGTGATACAACACACCTTTTCACTGAAGGGGGGGATACCCCCCCCTTCGTTTTATGGGGTATCCTGTTTTTCAACCAAACCGCAAATGATTTAGGTGACACGCTTGAAGTAAAAGTTCCCCGGGCCAGAAATCAGCTTGGGTTTTTATAGTGCCAGCACTTATAAAGAAATAATATAAAGAAATAAATGAAGTAGAGAGTTAAACATGTTCAGAGGACCTGTTGATCCCCTTTAGGCATTTTCAACTGCACATTTTTCATGCATGGCTACACGGTTGGTCAGAAAGTCACATTTCCTCACCAAGGGCCTCATCCAGAGTAATTGGGAAAATGAATAAGGATTGCTGTGGAAGAAAGAGGCGAAAAGGGTGAGAATTTATTGTAGGTGAGGTGACCTGGTTCCAAAATGTTCCTGGAGTGGTTTCTAAGTGGCATACGTCATACGAATATACTATTTCAAGCTGAGCGAGACATGTTCAAAGATATCAACATCATATCCATACAACATGACCAGTACTTATTTGACTAGCTGTAACTAGATTTCACCAATGGTTATCCAAATACTTTCAGCTTTTTTGAAGTGCACTTAGGCTCTTTTGAGAACATTATAAGTAACTCAACTGATTTCAACAACTGAGTTTGATGTTAGCATGCTAGTACGCTAAAAATACATAGCCTCATACACAAACATTGAATAAAATTTCCAATTAGGCTGATTTTTTAAATCAATACTCTCTTATTTCATCCACCATCTCAGACAATTTCTCTTTCACTGAGCTTGGTGCAATGCATGCTGGGAATGATTTAGTTTTCTCCTGAGGATACAGGTAATAGAATCAGGCCATAAGATACCTTAGCATTAGCATGCAATCTGCGTTTTGGAACATTTTTCTCATTGGGAATGTACCTATGACGCCTTAAAATGCTGCCTATGTAGGCAGCTCCCTAGGTATTTTTTAACTTTCAGTGTGGAAAATAAAGAAAATAACATGATGTCTATCAAATTTCAGCATTGCAGCGTGCTGAGTGTG
The DNA here is from genome assembly GCA_021397915.2 of Tor tambroides. Taxonomy (NCBI): domain Eukaryota; kingdom Metazoa; phylum Chordata; class Actinopteri; order Cypriniformes; family Cyprinidae; genus Tor; species Tor tambroides. Next base: position 25,946 of record JAFVLL020032518.1, on the reverse strand, counting down.
TTGTACATGTTTTATAAGATTTGTATAAGCTTCTTTAACAAATTGGACATGCAGTAGAGTAATTTGTAGTAGGAACACAAGAGCAGCTGGAAGAATTAAATAGGTTCTCTGGCTCGACTCCAAGCCATTTTTTACTGCCTGCTTTTCATTCGTAGTGTGCTTTGTATAATGTTTAATGACGCTTTGGATTTTTACTGATCTCTCATTTTCCTCTACAGGCTAACGAGGGTGAGAGAGAGGGAAATGGGGGCGATAAAATTGTTTTGTGGTCAAATTACATGTGTGGTTAAAAAGTGAGATGTGTTTATCTGTGTGACTATAGGCACAGCATTTTATAAGAACAGAAGTAAGCAATGGATATTCTTGGAAAGAGAGGTTAGATGAATGTTTACCACTGTTTTGTGGAAGCTAATTTGAAATTTTGGCTCTTAACAAGCTACATATAAAGCAGTTAAACTATAGTCAAAGTACCCTTTAAAAAAAAATACTAGAGAAAAGAAGTTGTAAAATTGTAATAACCCCTGGTGGTTTAATACATCAAATAACATGAAGATGAATGATTGGTTGCAGACAAGTTGTCAGATAACATTTATTTTTCATTTATTTTCAGTTTATTTTGGATTTACTGGGTCTTGGTGCAAGTTTCCTGCTGCTACGGTTGTCTTTAAAAACAGTTCAGTCACCTCAAACAAGCTCCATTTAGGAAAAGAATATGAAAGAAAACAGCCGAACATGACAAATCAGCTGATGGGGTTTTGTGCTGTAATTTCCTCCTAAAGTCTGACAATATAATGAACATGAGAAATTTATGTGGCGAGATGAAAATGGAAAGAATTTGCCCACTTTTGCAAAAATGAGCACTGAACAAATAATGCAATGCCCTGCTGCGGTATTAGTTGAAAGATGGATTTATTGCCATCTCCGGCCATAGTGCGTTTTCATGTAATCAATTTAACTGAAATAAGGCCATTACCTGAACACCTCTAATGTCTAGAGTGAAAGAAAGATTGAACGCCAATTGAAAGAAAGTCATTTCAACACACTCTTATGGCAATTCATAACTATTTCATGTTTTGGCAAATCGGTGGCTAATTTGTATGAGTACATGAATCTCATTGCTGTTTACGCCCCATTGATGGTTATGTTCAGTGGTGAGGTTAGCGGTGTACCTTCATGCTTACCCCCGCCACCCAAAAAAAAAAAAAAAATTGTATGCTTTACATCATACGTTTTCATAAAGTGCTTTCACGCCGGATGAATTTTTTCAACGTTCCTAAAACTAATGGCGGAATTTCCTGTTTTTTGGTGTGTTTGCACCACAGGAGCTAGGAACGTATTTAGTTCTAGGAACTCCATCTGGGGGAACTAAATTAGCTCCTACTTCAGAGTAGGGTTTAAAACAGTTCTATAGGAACTAACAGCGATGCAAGTGTATGCTGATTGGTTAAACACATACGAAACACCAGCTACCCGCATTTTTTAAAAAGCCATGTAAACATATTTACTCCATGAACACGGAAAACAGCCATAACAGCATTTATCTACCTGTTTTCTGCAGCGTTGTGTTCTTTTCTCACCCTCGATGATATGTAACACTACAAGTTGTCATAGGAGATTTAGTCAAATTTTAATGCTCTTTAAATTGCGTAAATTGTGCATTTGCATTCCATCTCCGTTATCATGAAACCCACGACACACAACAAAAACAGGTCCGATTACGGTGTCCATCATTCACCGGTTGTTGACATTTGTGAAAGCCGTGAATAAAGACATGGCTGTCGGCCGCTTCACAGTTTCTGCTGCCGGTGGAAATGCAACCAAGAAAATGCAAAAAAAAAAAAATATATATATATATATATATATATTCCCTGCAAAAATCAAACGCATTGAAATAAAATATATGTTCTGTTCTGAAGAGTGGCCCTTCTGTCTGCCCTCCACGGCAGTATGTGAGAGTGGACATTAATGAGCTGTGCGCTGGTACAGGAAGTTCCGGAACAATGACTTTAACAATTAAGAGAGATCAACTCTGATGCCCCACTGATCACACAGGAAAGAGCTGACTTTGATGGAACAATTTTTGCCATGCAGCGGCCTTCATTCCCGCACACACTTAATCCATGTGTGTGTCTGTAATCTCACACAGCCAATTATCTCAGCAGGCTTTGAATGTTTGCTTATGAGCTCCAGTAACTCTGCTCTGTATTGCCAAAGTGCTCAACGCTTTCATTGAGCCACCATGATTTACCCACTTTACAATGTAAAGAAAGAAACGCTTCTCATTATGATGGCTTGACAAAGCCAACACACTCTTATTTATTTTGGGTTAGGGTTTTCAGGATCCCTAACCCTTGACCAAAACTTCTGACTCTTCCTGGAGCTTTTAAATTACAAACAAAGTCAGTCCAGTACTTCAGGCTTTTTTGACTTGATAGGCTTTATTTTTCTTTCTAATCTTACGATTCTTACGGTCTTATGATTTTCCTGAAGCGAACACTGAAATCCCTCAAATCTCCTAGACTTTCACTGAAAATGTCTGTCATTTTCAAGCTACATCTACCAAACTTGGCACAGCCGTTGGGTATGAAAGGCCTTTTATACCTCAAAGTAAAAAAGAGAATTGGTAATTGTGACTTCATACAGTATGTGATAGTGATTTATATCTCACAATTGTGAATTTTTAAATCTTGCAGTTGTGATTTTATTTCTTATGAATGATACATTTCTTTGATCATTTCTTTCTTTATATCTACCATTACTGAGTTTATCTCACAGTTGTGACTTTGTAATATGACTCAAATCGGTTAGACATTATTGGTTAGACATAATTTTCTTCAAATACTTTGCTTTTTTTTTTAACAAAACAGTTATATTGAACACAAGACAGACAACCACATTCTACATTTTAGTCTTGACTAATTTTATTTTATACTTTACTATTAAAGCCAGTAACAACAGTCCGATCTGAAAAGTCCTAAATTTGACAGTGGAGATCTGCTGTTTGTCTTTTCGGCATCAGCTTGTAATGATGGCAATTACAAAGTCACCCTGGATTACGACTAAATGTTTGGGAAGTTATCCAATGTCATATGCAGTCCAGAACATGGCTGTCAAAAAGGTTTAATTCATTTTTCTCTCTTTCAGTTGGAAACTCTAATGAAGATCACAGACTATGATGAAAATTCTAGCATAAGGAAATTTGAGGTGAGATTCAACCTTGCCAAACCTACAAATTTACCACCACCAACATCGACAGCCACCGAAGCAGACCTGTAATTATTATGAAACTTGATAGGCTCAGTGGATACATGGAGTAATGCATCCTGAAATCCATTAACTTCAAGAGATCTGTCATGCAAATTTATGATTGATCTATTTAGCTGGCTGAAATATGTCAGGTAACTTCCAGTGTCGGGAAACTCTGAATGTCAAATCAGCACATATATACTGTAGGACAAACCGACTTTCCCCCTGTGTTTCACCATTGCTTTACTACTGGAACCGCACACTCCCTCCCCCATCGACAGCGGCCCGCGTTAAGCCAAATAACACACAGCAGATGCCCGCGAACGCTGGCGCTCTAATGCAGTGAATGGAGCAAGCTGGGGGTAGTATTTTGGCTTCTCAAGCGTGCCAGTTTTCTTTATTTTTCTGCAGCCTCTCCAGAGCTGTTGTGGCCTGCGATGGAGAGTCCCAGGGGTGCAGCAGTGTAATGGTAATACGGACCATCTGACAGCTGTCAAAACAGCCCTGTTAGTCAAGCAATGAGGCCTGTCAACCTGCTGAAAAACTAGTCTGCAGCCTCTCAGTTTTTCTCTCTCTTTCCCCGACTTACTCGCTTTACCCTAAATGCCACAAAACAGAGTCGGTTTCCTCCTCGGGTTGACCTTTCACACTCCGACCTGGTCCATACAACAACATGTTCCAGTAAAATGCAAGACTCGCAGCCCAAAGGCCTCAGAGCGGGAAGTGTTCATAAGAGCGCTGTAAGAAGTCATTTTTCAATCAGTAATTTGCCTGGTTTTCACGTCAATGTCCTTAAAACGAGGTCATTTATATATATTAGTGTTGATTAAAAACAAAAATTAACTAATTAATCGCACATTTTACCTGAAATTAATAGCGATTAATCATACAATACTTAAACATTTTTAAATATAGTTTTATATTGCAGTAATTTCACATTCAGTCTTCAAATTAATGTAGAAACAACATAAAGAGTATATTTTAAATATTTGTTTAATGGAATATTATTTAATGACTGAAGGACGAGTATCACTGATACCAATAGTACTAATGTCTCTAGGAAATTGTTCTTTTTTTCCTAATATTTAACCATTGACTATAGCCATTCAACATTACATTATCAATGTTAACATTTATTAGACTTTAAAAAATAACAACTTATAATTTAAGTGAACTTAAAACAATCTTCACAGAAACCCATTATACTAAATATCATATTTACCGGTACAAGTAGGAAACATACAGAAATTGAATAAAGTTATCAAACACTAAATTTTAAATTAAATATAGATTAATCTTTAAAGTTACAAAAATGATTGATTTCCTCTTTTTGCTTTTGTTCTTTGATGAACAGATATCACAGCAGCTGGTTATTAGGTTATTTGGCTGCTATCACTTTAAGAGCTGCCTCTGCTGAACATGACGCGGATCTGACACGCATGCTCGTAGTTTCATTCGTGCTTTAATATGAAATGATAAAGTCTCCTGTTTGATGTGTTTGTAAAGACGTTCCGTGCCTAAATAATAATAATAATAATAATAACACGATTCCTGTCAAGAAAAAAAAAAAAAAAAAAGAGACTGATGCAGCAGTTGCAAGTGTGGTGGCCAACTCTAGCTAATATATGTAGTGTGTGTGTGTATATATATATATATATATATATATATATACAAATACACACACACACGCCACATATATTGACTACACCCCTTCATAATGCAGTGTATATAGAGTTCATGGATATATTAAATACAGCTGCAGTTCTCCTGTAAATATCTCCAGGAAAGAGCAGCATCAACGTAAGCATGTTCTGTCTTTTTTCATGACAAATTAAAAACATTCCTTTAATAATCCTTCCCTTCCTGATTATTAAACTGTTGGCTTGCACTGCAGACACCAGAAAGGCATACAATTGTTTCCATTGACGAGCACTTGGTTGCAATAGATCACAGGTGGGACGTTATATTGCTGCATATACACTTGTGTTCAATATAAAATGCATTCTATTTCACTAAACAAGGACCCAACTTGACTTTCAGTTGTAAATTTTTTGGGTTCACATTCCTTTTTTATTAGATGTTTTAGGGTTTAATTGATGGGAGGATAGAGAAACGACAGGAAATGATGTAGAAAGTAGAATACAATACGTCTGTCCACACTGAAAGCAAACAAAGTGTGTTACACAAGCAGAGACAGTCACAGCACTTTTGATGTTAAACAAAGTATAGAGTGCATTAGTGCCTGTCCGCTTTATCATTGGAGTTAGTTCCGGAAGTATTTTTCCATTCATTTTTTTTTTTTAATAGGGATAAAAAAGTATTTGTTAAAGCTCATTTCTGCCACTGAATAAAACAGAAAAAAAAGTAATTGTGACTTTTTATCTCACAATTCTGACTTTTTCTCGCAATTGTAAGTTTACATCTCAGTTGCGAGTTATAAAGTCAGAACTGTAAGAAAAAAGTCTTTTTCTCTTTTTTTTTATCTCACAATTCTAAGAAAAGAAGTCAGAATTCAAAGAAAAAAGAGTCAGAATTGTGAGATATAAATAGCAACTGAGCAAAAAAAAAAAAAAAATTAAAATATAAAAAAAAGGTTATATATATTACAATATATTTTAGGTTTATTGCAAAATGTGCATTAAATATTCCTGGCAGTGACGCTGGTGGGAAAATCAGCATACATGGGAAATGTAGTTTTTTTTTTTTTTTTTTTTCCCCTTGAATTCTGCTATAAACCATGATTGTTTAAATAATGCGAACAGATGCATATATCATTGATTAACAACTGCGGAGCTCACAATGGTCTGGTCTGTAACGGTTTATAAGTTCTCTATGGAGAAAATAAGGATTTTTCTTCCAGAACTCAAATTTCGGACTATTATCATTGGGATTTTGTACCAGTGAGACAATGTCTTGTTATTTATGGTTAATTTTGGGGCAAAAACAAATCATGTCTGTTTACATTGCATACATTGGTTTTATATTGCAGTTCATAATTCACATGAATTTGGTTGGTGTAAACTCAACATCTATTGAGTGCTGAAATAAGGACTTTGTAGCTCAAGAGAAATTGGTGGGGCTGGACACATCAATGGCTATTTTCTGGATCCTATTTGGTAAGTTGTTATTTTTCGTCCTAAATTGTCACTTTCCTACTACAAGCCAAATTATAGGAGTACAGTCACATTCAAGCACTTGATTTCCGGTTGAAAATAGGCCTCAGTATCACAGGATGAGCTGCTGAGATGCACCACTGATATGTGGGAAGAAAGCAGGGTTAAAAACTCAAGCTCAGCCGAGGGCATTAAATACAAAAATCCAGTACATCTAGCTCCGTATTGGGGAAATAAGAGTCATAACCTCAGTCTAAATTCTAGTAGAGTAGTTTGGCGGAGATCAGAACAGCTGTGCTGTTATTTGTTTGGAGGTCACGTGCGAAGCCGGTGTCAGGCTGTCACGTTTAAAGGTGAAAAGAAGTCAGCCGTCCAGAGAATAGTGAGGGCAAGTTCAAGAGACTTTAAATTGCGACCAAATAGGAGAAGTTAAACGCTTTTTTAGTGCATCCTGCAACAAAGAGTTTAAGTAATCTTTGTATCCATCATCATTACATCCACTCTAAATGCATCATCAAATTCAGTACAATTGACAGTATATTGATGTGTTCAGGGCTGGTTACCATTGACTGAAGTGCACTTGGTCAATTGCAGTCATTTATGCAATGGTTTGGGCACTTTAAGAGAACTTCTGGTCGGTGAATTACTATTTCTTTGCAAGCCGTTAAATTCAAAGACGTTTTAAACAAAACTGTACAGTTTTGGTGATACATTTGTGATAGATGTCTGAATTCTGAGAAAAAGAGATATAAATAGCAACTGTGCAAAAAAAGTCAGAATTTATGTTTAAGTCAGAGTTTATGCATTATAATTATATTCACAATTATGTACATACATTATCAACAATTCTGACTTCATAACTCGCAATTGCGAAAAAAAAAAAAGTTAGAATTGTGAAATATAAACTCGCTATTGTGAGTAAAAAGTCAGAATTGCAAGAAAAAAGTTCTGAGTTTATATCCCAAAATTCTGACTTTATAACTCATAATTGTGTTTATATTTCACATTTCTAAGAAAAAAAAGTTAGAATTGCGAGTTTATATATTTATATCTCGAAATTCTGACATTATAACTCGCAATTAAGAGGAAAAATATCAGAACTGTGAGAGAAAATGTTGCAATTAACTTTTTATTAATTATCTTTTTTTATTACCATTTTACTTTTTATTCAGTGGTGGAAACGGGCTTCGATTATAATAACCAACAAACCAAACCAAGCAGCTACGAGGTGAATCACAACATTACAAACTTTTATTTGAAGCAAAATAGCATTTGAAAATCTGACAAGACTACATACTTACTAATAATCAATAATGACAGTACTTATTTTTGTGAGTGTTCTAGTAAATACCAATGTTAAGTGCTCTGGTTTTTACATAAATAAAATAACATTTTACTTAGACATTAAATGTACACGTATACACATCTTAACCATTCATTTCAAAAAAGTTTTTAAATGCATTTTTTAACAAACATTATTGATTTGTTTGGTTTGTTGATACCTGAACTATCATAAAAAGGTCAAATGATCTAATATTTTAAGAGATTTATTGACCTTAACATATGGTCATGAGGGACTTTGGGGTCCTTTTTTGTTATGCTATTAATTTTGTGCTTTATATTTGGCAAGAATCATGACTTTTTATATATATATATATATATTAGTAAGCAGAGAAGCAGTTATTGTATTTATTTATTTTTAAAGATATAAATTACATTGGTTTTCTTTTTGTTTAATGAGTGTAATCTTCCTTATAACAACAACTGTTACATTGAGATTAGTTAGTTAGTTATACTTTATTTAGATTTACTAGATTCCATGCTCTATGTTGCCCAAGGATAGATCAACATGTACGTTTTATAATGTATTTTTAAATAAATGTCAGCTGAAGAAAAGGTCCAATTCTCATTCTAGAAGAAGAAAAAAAAAAAAAAATTACTCGTTTTAAACGACCAAATTTTTATTTATTTTTTATTTTTTCTTCTAGAGTGAGCCTTGCACCTTTCCTTCAATTATTGACTTCTGGTTGCACCTCGTCTTCAGTTGGTTTGTCTCTCATCTCTTTTTAACCTTTTTTTTTTTCCTTTAATTTAAAGCATTTTTTTTTTGGTCTTGTCTTTTGGGAAGTTTCAAGCCTTAATTAAGTGATCATCCCCCAAAACACCCCATAATTTGCAACCTGTCATCTGAAAACCATGTCTTTACACTTTTTGAAATGAAGTGGAGTTTCTGTAATGCACATGTCACATCCATTAGCTCAAGTCCCTAATGCTGCTCTTCCACTGGAATGATTGGTCAGGGGGCTGTAAGCGTTTGGAGGGAGACGCGGTTGACTTTGGCTTGTGTTTGAGGGTGCTGAGGGGGATTGAGCGTTTCTGCTTCCCACCGTTACCTGGCGAGAGTGTCTGGAAAGCCAGCTTGCAGTATGGTCAACTTGGCCAACACAAACAGGTGCTGGTTTAGACGTTTTGTCTTTAGATGGTCCCTTGCCATTCGCCAGACAGCCACATTAATTAACTTCATTCAGACAGTCATAAACAGGTATTACCAGCAAATATTTCTACTGAGCCATTCTGTGACTGATTTGTTAGTTTCGAGGTTTACAGCTGGTCAACTGTCCAAATTACTGTCACTGCAAATTTTGAAAACTGCAAGAAACATTAAACTGTCAGTAAGACAAAAACAATGCAATTTTGCTGTCATTTATGATGAAAAAAATGATCATTAACCTGTAAGACCCTAAGAATATTGAACTAAGAAAGCTCCAAGTTTTCAAAATGTATTATGTCATTCATGTCAAAATTAAAATAATGAAAAATATTTCATCAAATAAAATGAATATAATTTTGGTGTGTTTCTAACACAACGTAATTGTACCCCATTCATTGTAACTGCATGGAAAAACACTATTTTGTATCCTATATTTAAGGTATAGATGGGAACTGGTTAAAAACTACAAAATAAAACAGATCTTTGAAATTAATTTCAATTTAATTAATTAATTAATAATTAATTAAATGAAGACTTGAGGAAGACAGGGTGCTTTACTTTAAGTTGGATCTTCATATGAAATTCTGTGGAAGCCTGTTTCTGCCATCTATCTATCTATCTATCTATCTATCTATCTATCTATCTATCTATCTATCTATCTATCCTGTGGTGGAAACAGGGTTCCATACATTTCAAATATTTAATGCGAGAAAAAAAAAAAAAAAAACATAACCTGCAAATGAATTATCTGTGTTAATGAGACAATAAATAAATAAAATTAATTAATTAATTAATTAATTAATTAATACATATGTAAATGTATTTATTTATTTATTTAATGTGTTTGTGAAATAGATAAATAAATAAATAAATAAATAAATATAAATAAATAAATAAATAAGTTAAATAAATAAATAAATAAATAGTTAAATAAATTAATACGTGTAAATTTATTTATTTAATGTGCTTGTGAAATAGTTAAATAAATAAATAAATAAATAAATAAATAACGATGGGGGAAAACAGCACAGTCTTCCAGTTGTCTTTTTTGTATTCCACGAAGAAAGAAAGTCATAGGCTTGAAACAACATGAGGGTGGATAAACAACAGTATTTTCATTTCTGGATGAAACATTGCCTTAAGTAGCCTCATCTTTCTGCTTCATTAATACCGAAGAGACTTACGAAATGCTGCAAGTCGCAATTTCTTTGCCCTGAGCCCAGTCAGATTTGTCACTTTGATGGGTTGGCCATTTCCACAGAACACAGCTTAGGGATGAAAACTTCAGAATAAACGGCCCCCATCCAGCCATATTTCTGCCTGGACATTCGAGTACGCCATTCCTCTGGTCCCTACTTTAGTGTTTAAAGAGCTCTCCATAAGTTTTCCATGCACTCTGATCCTGTCCTCTTTAAACAAAGCACACTTGGAAAACAGACATACGTGTAGGGCTGCTTTCTAACAACATTCTCGTTCTAACAACTTCAGTATTTGACCTAGTTTATAGTTTAGCACATGCCAAACTCATGCACTTCTGAGAAAGAGGAAGAGAGAGCGGGGAGAGGGCGAGACCTGCTCATTTTGTTAATAACGTGGGCGTTTCGTCCTACATCCACGCTGAGGTTCAAAATAGTTAATGGCTCTCGACAAAAGTGGAAATGTATTATTAGGTTGAACAGGGGAAATTTGCTCATCCAACATGAAGCTGCTAACTTTCTATCCCGTCATGGGTTTGGATATCTATTAAAGCACTTGTGGATGAGTGTTTGACTCAAACAGTGAACTCAAGATATTTTAGATAGATGACCAAACATAACTATAATAGTGGGGTCCAAAGGTCCAAAGGTCTGAGATCACTACTGAAAACGGTTCCATTTTACATGTTTTTCTTCTAATTTAATAGAATTTGAATGCTAATAATGTGAAACTGAAAAGGTTGGTGTTTGGTTTGTCTCCCTCTTTGCTTAATGACAGCAGTATTCAAGCTGACATGAACAAAAATTGATGATCACATTATCTGGCTGTCAATCAATGTCACAATTTGCTTATTTGATTATTTGATTAGTGACCTAGAAAGAGAGCTAAATCTTTATTCTTTATTTCACAAAATGTTTCAAAATCCTAAAACCTTTTGTTTATTTCAAGGTTTGAATTAGCAAATTATAGATTTTCAGTGTGATCTTAAACTTTTGGATGTATAATGAGGATAACTGCTAAGTTGGTGTATTTCAAATTGTCTGCTCAATTTTAGCCTAATTTAATCATGTTTTTAAATTAATACATTTATTATTTATTTAGAAGATATCTATCTTAAGGAGTGGATGAATGAGGGAGAAAATGTTATCAGACTCTCTTCACAATACAATCCAGTCTTAAATGGCTTGTTTTGGGACATAATTTGAAACTAAACGTTTAAGAAACATCAGACAATCAAGCGTTTTTATAACAGAAATTAAATAGTTTGAACTCAAGATTGTATGAATGATATAAAACAAAACCTAGCGACTATGGGCTGCCAGTGGTGCCAGTGTTTCTGTGAGAAAAAACCTAATTAGTCAGAGATGAAGAACAGGCTAAAAGTTACTGAAATGTAAAATGTTTTATCTGTTTAACGCTATTAACTTACATTTTTCAAAGACGACTTCCCTGTTTGATCGCGTTTTCCCTCAGGCTGATTGCATATCGTCAGCCGTCCAGCATCTATCGCGCTAATCTTGTAAACTGTTGGGCTCATTAATAATAATTAGGTTGTTTACGTTCGCACAAAGTGATTTGCTGAAATGTAAACGCAAACTGAAAGGTGAGCACTAGCCAATAACATTAACGCTTGCGTGTTAGTCCCGCCCACTGCCGAAACAACCGAATTTAAGCGGGCACAGGCTTCGTTTTACGTCAACGGTTACAATTTCCCCGCGCGCTGCCTGCGATTAAGCAAAATAAACTTATAAAATGTAATATTCCTCAAAAAAGAGAGGGGATTAAGTAATTTACAAAAGCCCATGTATGAAACAGTGTATAAAAAGAGTGTACTTTATTATAGTAGGCTACATGTTTAATTTTACACTCGCATTATTTTAAATAAATAAACTCTACAGAACAAAAAAAAAAAAAAAAAAAAATATATATATATATATATATATATATATATATATATATATATATATAGACAGATAGATAAATAACAGAATGAATTCATCATTAATATTTATGAACCAACACTTAATCAAACATTTAAAGACATTAAATGGGGCTCTTTATTAGTAGGTAGCCTAATCAGATTGGGTACAGACTGTAATTAAAATTTGAGCGGCTGCGCTGAGCAGCAGGCTGTTTAGCTGCTGTAGGCTGCAGTCACTGCTGTCTGGAGCTCAGCACAGTAAACCCATGGGGAACACTTGGACCAGTCCTAATAGTAGCCAACTGTTTTTATTCAGCTGAGCCTCTCTTATCTTCTGCACTATCAGGGTCCATTGCTTCCACAAATAAAGGGGCAATTAAACCCTAAGAGCACCGCGGAGATCAAAGCTGCGTTCCGAGAAGGAAAAAGGACAGTAGGAAGGACAGCAAAACAACTGCATGATTGTGGATTAAGAGGACCACCTCGGACAGAAGAGTGCCCACTTTTGAACAGAATGAGTGTTAAGTGTGTAAATGTGGATGACTGACCACTTTAAACGCTGAGAAGCCAGCTGCAGCTTTCTTAATAATAGGTTGTGCGATGTTGAAGCACAAGAAGTAATTTAATGCAAATATCAGTGAAAGCTCCAGTTTCAAATAAAAGCTCTTGAAAATATAATTGTTTTTCAAAGAACTTTCTGCTTATACAGTTTACACATAAATGTACATGATAGGGTGTCAGATGCCAATCATGTACTAAGATCGCTGATAATACAGAAGAGTTTAAAATGATTTTTTTTTAAGAAGCCCACTTAAAGTGTTTATCAAAGTTACTGTACCTTTAAGACTTATGCACAGGAAATGATCTCTGATTGGCTGACCTCTGTGCACTGGAGCAGTTCACATTTTGTTGGAAATTATGAACACATTTGCATGACAAATTCAAGCTGTTTTATAAGGAGCCAATTTGAGATGAATACCTTACGATTCGTATATAAAAATACAATATTTAGAAGAAAACGTATGCAATGCCACCTATAGACAAATTGTACAACAAAATAAAAATGGGAATGTACGAGAATTAGCCACCAATTCACCAAAACGAACAATAGTTACAAACTGCCATGAGAGTGTGTTGGAATTTCCAATCTGATCTCAAGAGAAAACATTAGTATTTAACAAGTTGTCAATTTCGTATGAATTCATATGATGATTTGTATAATGACTCTGTGATTTGGAAATAAAAATATTTTCATAGTAAAAAAAAAAATACATTAGATGCTCCACCCATAAACCTAACCATCAGTTGGGCGTAAAGAGACTGTACGAAACGTACAAATGTGATTGTATGGAAACATATGAATTAACCACCAATTAACCAAAACATACAATAGTTATGAATTTTCGTGATAGTGTTTTGGAATTTCCAACTCGATCTCATGGGAAAATGTAAGTATTTTACAAGGTGTCGGTTTCGTATGAATTCGTACAATATGATACTAATTAGAAAAAAAGTGAAAAGAAAATAGAAAATGAAATGACATGAAAGTCCACCCCTAAACCACACCTAAACATAATCAGCAATGGGGTGTAAAAAATAAAATAAAATAAAAAGTTATATATTATAGTAGATGTATATGTAGATTTATAGTGTATGTATAGTATATAGTATAGTATATGTATATTTTTATTTATTTATTTATTTTGACTGGATGATCACATACACACTTCCGTATATTCTACTTTAGTGTCATGTCTGTGTGCTATTAGTTGAAAACCTACCTGTCAGGCACCAGACTTGGCAGAGCAATGTGAATATGAAATAATGGTTGACTGCAATGTGACAGCAACAACAGCAGCTCAGGTGGTTTTAATTTTTTATGCCATTTTGAGTAACTGTTGTCATACTACCATTGTACCATTTCTGCTGTATACAGTATAAACAGTGTAAAAAAAATGTATGGATGGACGACCCAGATGACCTACTGTATTTGCCAACATATGCAGTATATGGAAAAGAACACACTGTGCAGAATGTTCAGCCTGACATTCCAATGAATTTCCAATGTGACAAATTGATTGGTAGTAATAACCACAATTTTTAACTGTTCTTCTCTTTCTTGGCATGTTATTGGACAGGACTGCCAAAACACAAACTGTGATTCCAAATGTAAAACTAATGCATATAATATATAGGCTACTGCACAGAATTCAGTAACTACCACGCTAGCTTTCAATGCTAGTGAAGTTGCGTGCATTTCTTAGCATGCTAGATTAAAAACAACAGAAAAAGTGTCATCGTGACTGTCAAGTTAATGTCGTTTACAAAACCCTCTCAACATTTTAAATTACTGCATTGTATTTTGCATAGAAATATTCCACTGCATGTCTTTAGCGCTGACACAGAAAGCTTACGCTGATATATGTGTGTGATCACCAGAAGATTTACCAAAGGGAAAAGAAATCCTTCCCCAGAAGGATGGTATTTAGTGTGTGTATATGTGCGTGTGAAGAGAGAGAGACAGAGAATGAGTGTTTGTGTGTCTCACTCCGCTCGGAGTGAGGTAAATTGCGGTGTGCCCAGTGTGGGAATGGGTTTGCATTTTTTGCTGAGAGAAATTCAAATTCCAGGATAAATTGCCTGTGGAAAATATGAATGAAATAGCATCATGAAATCCAAACACCAAAGCCGAATTCATTGCATCGCACTTTCGCCGGCTCCATACGTTGCACAAGGCAGCAAATGCAGTTTTATTGAAAAAACATTGCAGGGTTAAAGGCTTCGATTTAGATATATCTGCGTACTGCGGGTCGCCCGGTGAAAAGTTAGGGAAGTGAAAAGGATTTTCAATACTGGTCAATCTCTGGCTCGCAGCCGTGGCTCCATTGATTGCAATTCGAGCGTAACTCTGAGCAGTTAACATAAATTAACACCAGTCAGAAAGTGAAACCAATCTGTTCCTGGGAAACACAACCTGAGTCTAAAATAAACGTTCAGATTCATTCCAGTAATGCAGAAATTGAGTTTATTTATTTATTTTCTATTCCCATTTTACATAATGCCATCATGTTATGTGTTCAGCGTAATGCTGACCATTGCAAAACAAGTGGTTATGAATTATGCAGGACATATACATAAACTATAACATGTTGGGAAGGCTTAAAATAAAATCTTAATAAAGATCTCGAGTGAGGACTGGTTTTATGTTTGCTCCAGGGGTCTGTACGCTTTGAGACAGTGGGGGTCTGTATCGCCCTATTCGTCATCGTGACAGGTCAGTGGCGTCAAGTGCCAGCAAGTGTGACATTCCTCAGTGCACTAGACCACCAGAACCGGAGCGTGCTATACACACACACTATCCTGACCCCGGCCACACATCTGGAGGGGAAGACGATATGGTATGTATACCCCCTTTACTAAGCGTATTACACCTCCCCAACCCCCTTCCGTTTATATGTCAGTTCAAAAGTTGTTGGGTCTGGGTGAGGGAGAATTCAAGCCTATTTGTATCACTGTTCATAAATATAAGAGTTAAAAGTTTTAGAAGTCACAATCTGCAGACTCAACAAACTGTTTTGTTTGCACAACCACACTGATTACCTTATCTTTTATCTTTTGAAAGAAAATAAAACGATAAACCATGAGAGGTCATGCTGTGGTTAAGGGGTGCTGTCAGTTACAATGCAAAGCTAAGTGCTTAAACTCTCTGAACTGAGATAAAATCCATATAATGCATGAATAACTTGTGATTAATTGTTTTTTTCCCCCTATAGCAAGTACAAGGAGGAACATGTGAAAAAAGAGAGGAAGAGAATCAGGAAGAGACCAGGGCTGTGCCAGAAATCGTTCCCTGTACACTTATATAGTGTAATGTTATACACTATAATGCACCTCAATAACAATTTCCCGCATTTTGCCAGAAGATGGCATCTGGGGAACTTCTGGTGCACTCAGGGTACGTTTACACGACAACAATGTACTAAAACACTGAAAAGTTTTTCATTCGCAAGTTTTGAGTAAAGTCAACAACAATATCAAAATGATCCCTGTTCACAAGGATCCACGAAAATGACTAAAGACACTGTATTATTCATGCCAGGCCAGTAGTTGGTGATGTCACTTTGTAAAAATAAAAAAAAACACAACATATTTGTGCACAAACCTACGGAGCCCCGCACATGACATGCAGGGACAAAAAAAAGAAAAAAAAGAAGTAAATTGTGTTTACTATTTACTCATTCGTTCCCTTTGTTTACTAAATTATGTGCACAATTTACAAATTCGTTCCCTCTGTTTACTAAATTGTGTGCATGATTTACTAATTCGTTCCCTCACTTTAAGCAAATCGTGCGCTCAATATAATAATTTATGTTATGTTATGTTATGTTATGTTATGTTATGGAGAGAGACACTTTAATTAGGTTTTAGTATTTTGAGTTGGGAATGAGTTATAGAGACATTTTCAAAAGCAGTGAAGTAGAACGGATTATTATTTTGTGTGCATGATTTACTTAAAACGAACGACTTATATCGAGCACACAATTTACTTAAAATGAGGGAACGAATTAGTAAATCGTGCGCACCATTAAATTTTTTGTTCCTGCATTTCATGTGCAGGGCTCCGTACAAATCTATAGACCATAACCATAAAGTATATAGTTAATTAATATTACTCAGTACTTAAATGTATAATTACACTGTAACAAGGACACCTTAAAATAAAGCATAACCAAATTTTGCATTTTCAGGCCCCCAAAACACCAAAATACATAAAATGTTTCCGTTTTTAGTTGAAAACTAAAAACTACGCTGCCCACAAGTCTATAGCAAACACTAGTAATCACAATAATCAATGATTGCGTCAAGTAATATAGTTCATTAACCTTAATTAGGAGATATTGAAGACCTGATGTTATTTAAATGATGTAAGGTAACAGATGTGTATATATTAGCTATTTTAGAAAGGCTTTGAATATGGCTCATCCAATCGTATTTTAGACCTGGAACTTCCTGTTTTATATAATTTCACATGGAGGAAATGAGAATTTTGCAGGTTGCGAGGATGCACCCATAACCTTTCCCCCTGTATCATTCATCCTTGTTATAGCAGCATTAACGCCTATTTAGATTAGCGCTGTGATGAAAATTCCACATGTGCCACATCAGACAGTGATTTGAGATCTCTTCACCTTATATGAATGCATTAAGAGCTGGCACCAAATTAAATCTTAAGATCAACAAATACATCTACACTTCAGATTTAACCTCAGATGGAGTTCAGTGTTAGATTTATTAAGAAGTAAAAAACATAATTTCTTCACACTCCTTCCACCAACATTTTTTGAACTTACTATTATTGTCTGAATGATAAAAAAATCAAACCATAATGAACTACAAAACAAGTTTTGACATAGCCTCAAGAAAGTTCTTCAAATTAACCACATCAACAAAATACTTTTCTCTGAAAATGGTGTTGCATTAAAATCCATTACACATAGAACTATCAAGTGCAGGCGCACATGATGACAGTGAACTTTAAATCCCAAGTGCCCTTTGTTTCTTTCTGAAATTGATTTCTTTTATATTCGTTTGGTATTCATTTTTACTTCTCTGTTATGAATTGATTGGTTGTCTTAACTACCATAAAAGGGTGATAATGGGAGAAAATCATTAATGGATTTCTTCTGGGAATACAAAGGGGGGAATACTTGTTAACATTATGAGGTATTGATCAGCTCGACTGGATCCCAAGGCCACCCAAGCCTTGCCATTACTCACGTAGACACGAGAAACTGTAGTGTCCTTTCCTCTCTGTCCTTTACTTTTTATCAGCACTTCAACTGACCGGTGTTGGAAGAGAAAGGATCTACAATTTCCCCATTGCCGTCCAGATGTCTTTTTGATGCCAGGCATGACACAAATCTGACAACAGTGGGGTCAAATACAAAAAAAAAAAAAAAAAGAATAAGCAACTTCCACTCAGCTGAACCATCAAAACGAATTACTTGGGTTATGTATCATCTTGCCTTTTAATGGGGACTGAACAGCCAAACCAAGAGGGGTGACCTTGTTTCAAGGGGCAATTTCATTCAATCAGGCTTGGGTTGCATGTGTCTGGACTGGGCTCATCCCAAGACTGAGAATCTCTGGGTCAGGCCAGGCCAACGCTTTCATCTGTCTACGATGGCGTCTGGCGTTGGAGTCTCTGGAAATGCACCCCAAGCGTGGCTGTTGGACCAATCCATCACCAGCGCTGCATCCAATCGCTGTGTCCTGTCTATTAATACACTTTTGATGATGATGGACGGTGTTTCAATGGATTGGGTGGACAGAACCAAGCCAATATGGCCATTTCAAGGCACGATTGTGCTTATTCCATTTGTCATGAAAGGTCTGGCATTGGTGCAGAAAGCAAGTATGCATCGGTGTCTTAGATCGTAATCTTTTCATGGTGGGGCATTTCAGCAGTATGAACCATGGATGATCCATGCCTTTGGTTTCGTTAATGCCTTTCACATGGACCCAAGTCCCATCAATTTGTTTGTTATACAAGTACATCCATCAAACCCCATGAAAATCCAACTGCCACTTACTGCTCAGTTCAAAGTCACAGAGAGAGATGAAAAAATGAAAAATTCGGAATTTGCACTGGCATGCATCCATGGCCATGTAGAGGACAACAATATGTGTTCTAGTTTCGAACAGCCGCATTCATTTCCCAGTGGCTTGATGCCACAGTTCTGTGTTGGTTTAGCTACGCATCTCCCATGCTGCTCGGATTTGCTCAACGGGCTCTCGGATGTAACGAGCCACGGCAAGCTGAGCACACATGCGGTGTTCCCTCACCCCCTTCCAATTTGAAGATAATTACAGGCAATTAAACAAACGCTTCCCCCACTAGGTTGAAGCCCCAGTGTGGGCACATTCCAGTGTGCATCCTTTATAGGCCCTCACAATGTTGTCAAAGTTGCCCGCAAGGGAACAATGGGAAAGGGCTGTGTTATTTAAGAGACTAGGCAGTGCTTGAATGTGGATGAGCTAAAGAAAAGGAGAACTGGAGTGGGGTCCACTTCAAACAAGAGGAACCGAAGAGTGGAAACTTGGCCCATTTTCCTTGTGAAACAGGAAAGAACTGGAGAGTAATTAACCAAGGGTTTCAACTGAGCAGTCATCAAGGTGATACTACACAGCACGTTTCTAAGCTTTCAACCACCAGCGCCGACCACACAAAGCTGTAGATTTGTAAGCGTCAGCAGTGCAAATAGGAAAGAGACCTTGAGCACAACTGGTGCTAGTTTTCAGAGGATAAGTATGTTGGATACTTGCGTATCAAATGAGGGCTCAGTGCTTATGTCAAAATACATCATAAATTTTCCATTCTATTGATTCTGTTTACAGACAGTAACTGTCCTTGAACTGTTATGGGTTAAGAAACTAATTTGTTGGCTGATTTTGCAATGGTCAGGGTGGTCAGCGGCCTTGACCCTTGCTTGTGGCTGGGCTGAATTTAAATTCTTTGCCAGACACAGAGGATCTGGGCTGTTTCTCTTTGAAGGACATCCAGTGACAGCAAGCACAGTCCCTTGGCAGCCCTGTCAGAGCACTGCAGCAGAACCAGACAGACAATGAGCTGTGTGTATGAGGTGCATTTGAGAGTCTGTGCCAGACAGGGGGATATTTTGCCCTTCTACAGGAAGCACAGGAACTCCCGTTCCCACTGGGTGAAGTTCTCACTTTTAACTTCCTGTTGACCATCATTTTCCATTAATGACATTACTGCGAGAGTAACTGATATGTCCCCTTTATGCAAATATATGCCCAGGGTGTTTAGCTGCTAGATATTGAATAAGCAAGAACAAATTACTCTTTAGCAGAATTTAAAGGACACCTATTATGCAAAATTTACTTTTACATGTTGTTTGAACATAAATGTGTGTTGGCAGTGTGTGTACACAACCACCCTATAATGCTAAAAATCCACCTGCTCGTTTTTTAAAATCCCAATAAATCATAAGCAGTGTCTCAGAACAAGCTGTTTGCAGAATCTGTACAATGTGGCGTCACATTTTACAAGCCCCGCCCTGAGTGAGCTGCACACAATTCACCATGTTTATCTTCACGCTAGAGCATTTAAAATCAGCATTCAAGTAAGAAATGTCTTCTTATTAGAGCTACAGAAATTATTCATTTAAGAGCAGTGAGCGATTTTATGTTTTTATTTTGTTTGGGTCATATTAACAGCGTAGACAGCAGTAGGTACTGTATTTTATGCTGATGTCACTTAATACACAGCTGTAATATAAACATGCGATTTCTTTCCCAGCTGTTTACCTTAACAAACATAACCAACTGTGTTTTGTAACTTATGTGCGTTTTTAAAATAAACTTGTGTGAATGCGACCGTTTAAGCGCAGTAAGACATGAAAGAGTTTAGTACTCACAGACATGATAATCAAAACCAAGCAGATGTTTTTTTAGCAGAGTATCTGAGGAACGAGCTGTAAAGACACAGCCCTGTTCTGGAAAAGGGAGCATGGAGAAGCAGCTCATTTGCATTTAAAGAGACAGACATGAAAACAACGAATTTCTGTTTCCACTCAAAATAAGCACTTTCAGAATGATATAATAGAAATAGTAGAATAAAATATGTGGGGTATTTTGATCTGAAACTTCACAGACATATTCTGGGGACACCTGAGACTTATATTACATCTTGTAAAAAGGGATCTAATAGGTGCCCCACATGACTGCAGGGAAATACAGCAAGAGATTTTTGTTAACCTGTTTTCTCATCATGCTGCCAAAGAATTGTAAGTCTGATCACTATGAAAAATAATAGCACACTTCTTAAAAATACCCTTTGAGGTACGATTTCCCCAACCAAAACAAAGCCCTCCTTTTCCGATACATAATGTGAACAGCATGCTTTGATCAATCTGTACTCTTGGACATTGAGAAATATTCTTCCTGAACGTTCAAAGAGATTCCACAGGATGTCCAGGGATGTGTACACTGCTTATCATTTACTTTCCGAGCAGATCAGACAAGGAAAGAGTAGTGTGAAGCGGACATGGTGAGCATGTCCGTAGCTTCCTGTTCACTCCTAACCCTCCAACATTGGCCTCCGTGAGGCAGCGGTGTGCAGAATCAAACAGGAGTCCTCCCTCAGGGACCACCCCACCCGTCTAAAAGGGGGTTTTGCTTGAGTGAAGCATTATAATGGCTCAAGGAAACAGTGCTTCTCTAAAAAACTTTCAGGGCTGTCAAATGGTGAAGATTAATGCCCGAGCAGGATCCCTCTTGGGGAATTAACTCTCCGTTCTCTCCCCCTTTTCTCTTTTCCTGCTCCCACACTCGGTAAACTTACAAGAACATCTTTCTGTCTCTCTCTTTCGCCTTCTACGACTTTCATTTCCTTTTCTAAACATATGCATGTTAAAACATTTAATCCAACTTCAAAAGGTGCCACTCAATGGGTGCATCTGACAGCCAGGCTCAGATCAGCTGAAGTGGGACTCAATGTGTCCTCAATCTGTTCTTGGGGAAAACCCAGTGAGGAGCAGAGATTTTGATTGATCCGTGGCCATCGAACGCTTTTAAGAAGAGCAATCTTCTCACTGACAGCGGAAGATCACACAAAGAGGCTTTCTCACTGTACTTATTTACTTGCTTGACAGTTGGATCTCAGATGGCCGAAGAAAGGGTCATCCTAGAGTTGCCAGAGATGAAGAAAAGGATATGATGTTACAAAACCACTCCTTTCTTGGAATAAAGACTTCACAGAAAACAGAACTCTCTTGTTTAACCTAATTTAAGGAAAGCTATGGTGGAGACTGATTGATTTCTTTGACATCACGGAGCTGTAGAGAAGATATGGGCTGTCTTTACTCATCTTGTCAGAGTTTCTCAAAATTCCTCTGGGTCGAAGCTTTATTCTGTAACGGAATGATATTTCTCCAGTGGGGATGGACATTTGAATAGTTAAAGACACATATGCACAGTGGCAGCACTAGAGGACAGATTTGTAAAATATCTTTTAAGATTATATTAAAAGTAAGGGGTTACCCTGAGCAATGTACATTATTTTTAAAACTTTTGGATAGTGTCTAGCATAGTCTCAAATCTTGAACTAGAATATTAAAGGGATAGGTCACCCAAAAATGAAACATTTCTTATTAATTATTCACCCAACCCGTAAGACCTTCGTTCATCTTCAGAACACAAATTAAGATACTTTTGATGAAATCTGAGAGCTTTCTGACCCTGCATAGACCGCAACGCAACTGACATGTTTTATGTCCCAGAAAGGTAGCAAGGACATCGTTAAAATAGTCAATGCTTCAACTGTAATTTCATGAAGCTACGAGAATACTGTTTGTACGCAAAGAAAATAAAAATAATAACTTTATTCAAAAATTTCTTCTCTTCCGTGTCAGTCTTTGACGTGCGTTTACGAGAGTACCACGACATATGCGTGTGGTGCTGCTGACGAAGGAGCTGATGCATCGTTGTAATGTCGTGAACGTGAGACGAAAACTGACAATGAAGAAAAGAAACTGTTGAATTTTTTTTTATTATTTCTTTGCACACAAAAAATATTCTTGTAACTTCATAAAATTATGGTTGAACCACTGATGTCACACGGCCCATTTTAACAATGTCTTTACTACCTTTCTAGGCCTTGAATGTGGTAGTTGTGTTGTTGTATATGGAGGATCAGAATGCTCTCGGATTTCATCAAAAATATCTTAATTTGTGTTCCGAAGATGAACGAAGGTCTTGCAGGTTTAGAACAACACAAGGGTGAGTAATTAATGACAGAATTTTCATTTTTGAGTGAACTATCCCTTTAAGATTGAACTGTATAAACATAACACTGTGGAACTAATGTTGGTGTCACTGACCATTCAATGTCATCGTTTTCACGCGAATTACATTAAAGTTGCGCTAGTATGCCTAATGTGAACCTCATGGTTCCGCCATAAACAAGCAAAAACATTTTCCCGATAGACCGCCCCCTGCGGGTGCCACGGGTGGATTTGGCCTCAGTGTCTCAAGACATACTGATTACTATGACATTTATATCATAGCTCAGAGAAATCATCCTGGGCTGTATTCTATGATTTCACCAATATGTAATAATTTGTAGGCAGTGACCCAATGAGTGAACAACATGTGTGAGGTACTCCGATGAAGCCAGTCACAGGAAGTGGAAGCAGTCTGATGTGAGGGAATGAATACCTTCATTATGAATAGCAGAAGAGAGCCAGAATCTATACTTTGGTTTGACTTAATGCATGTCAGATTCACTTTAAGCAAAGAAAGCTGCTGAGATCTGGATTGTTCTTTGGGTGTATCTGAATACTGGCAGTCTATTGCAAATACATGTGTCTCGCAGACGTTTTTGTAAAGGGCAACAATCACATAATGACCAAGGTCTGTTCTGCATGCCCAGATAATCAGCATTGAAAATAGCTCAATCAAAGAATGAAGCATCTCCTTTGGAGCTGGCATCCTACGAAACCTTTTCAACATGATCTCTTTCCCTCCACCTCCTTGTTCTAAAAACAAAATGGGTGGCATTCCTCTCCCACCACAAGCACATATGGCCAGTTTTCTTAATTTCTCCTTAATCGAAGTCAGTGGAGGACCAGTCTGAAGCGATTATTCTTGCTTGGTTTCTCTCGGTGGATTTGGTCTTGAGGTTAAGCAGGCTTTTCGTGGAGTTGATCGCCGATTTGACCCTCAATGACACGGCTTCTGACTGACTGGGCTCTTGGGGTCAAGCTGAGCCTTGTGATTGAAGGATCTTTAAGGGGCCAGAGGGGTCAAGTCCATTTCCAAGAGGGTTTTCTGTTTCTTCTGCAGGTGGACAAGAATAATGATGTGCCATTTTTTGTTACAAAAAGGTCATTTTTGACCTTTTTGGCCTTCCATTCTTTGGAATATAGGAGTCACTACCAAAATTGCCATATTATAGTTATAAACAAGTAATCAACTTATTTGGTTGTAATTTTTTTTGACAATATATGTATTAGTAGAAGAATGATCGATATAGATGCAAGAACAATGGTAACCTGAACTTGGAACAAAGAATACAAAAGAAAACATTGTATTAATATAGGCATATTGCAACCAAAAATTACAATTCTGTCACCATTTACAAATCTGTATGACTTTCTTTATTCTGTGAACCACAACACTTAATGAATTTAATGAATATACAGTTGTGAACTGGCATGACTTCTTGAATAAAAATGTATCATAATTAGAGAGCAGATAACTTTGAGCAAACATACTAATAAGGGAACATTTGTAGATAACTTTGTCAGAACGCTAATCAGTTCTGACCACATTTTCTGTTAGCTGAGAACTAATTATAAATTAAAATTGCAAATTATATTTAATATCTTAATTTTTGCAATGAAATTAAATGGAGAGCAAATAGAGGTCTCAAAAAACATCTAATATTGGTAAATTGTCAAAAATATTGTCAAAATTACTATCAAATTCTTCAAAAACAAAATGATCTGAGCTGTGCAGTCCGCACTATATTTAATTCTAAAATGTAATTCTAAATTATACATTGTATAATTATAAATGTTGTGCTTGGTTGTCATGAAATGCATGCAATATGACAAAAATAAGCACATTTTATATGAACTTTATTATAAAGCATTTCAAATTAAAACATTAAAAAATACTATAATACAATACAAAAAAGTGTACTTTACTTTACTTTGGATTCACCCAGTCTTAAAAATTGTGACATTTTGTTCGCATGGTCACAACATTAAATGGACATTCAAATGGTTTAAATTAATTTAAGTTTTAATAAATCGCCAAAAGTATAATAAATCAAAGCTGACATCACAGCTTCTCTTCTTCTTGTGCAAACCAACCTATAACGTGCATTTGCGCCACCTACTGGCCTGGAGTTTAAAACACTAGTCCTCCACAATTTTACTTTTAAATTCGCTTCTGATTCTGATCATTCTTTTATTATTATTTGGAATTTTAGTAACATTTTCAAAATTTAAATGACCTTTTCTTACACACTTACCCCAAATATCACTGACTCTTCCTTACTTCCACTTGCAACATTTCTATTCCAACCCAATCATTAGCAACGTAATAAAGCCGAACGCCATTATGATGCAATTTTCTTTCAACGAATACACATAGAACATCATCTGAATTAAACTCTTTTCCCCTACCAGTTTTAATGATTATTGCTGTTCTAGTTCTGCTATTCTTCTGTCCTGACAGCTCACTGTGTTAACAAAGGCTGATTTCCTGATACTTGATTAAATAATAATATCCCTCACATTAAATTATCCAGAAGCCTCAACAGCGGCAGGCGAGTATGGAAGGCCTCCAAAATAAGCACTGAGAGATGATTGGGAGAGTGTGAACATTTCAAATGGCTTCACCACAGGAGCTGCAGTTCATTAGTCGTTCCCACACTTAATTGTATCTGTTCTGTCATGCGTTCTGTTCTTTTTTTCAACAGCATCCTCCAGTTCAGCTGTATTATAAAAAGACTCTGCCCTAATTCCCGCTACCAAAGGGGTTAGTTCAACTAAAACTGAAGTAATGCTTTATTGCCCGTTATTTTATTTTATTTTTTAATTTGCTGATTCTGAATGGATGCTGTTAGTTTTAAGGAATTAATTAAGGTTATTTTCTGAAAGCCTCAAATCAAAAATTGCTTCATAAATATTTACCTGTTTTATAGCAATAAATCCATGCTAGCATACAAAAAGCCTATATATTTTAATTAAATATGGTTGAATGGTTTTCCCAGGATGAGTGGTCACATATGTTTAATATATATATATATATATATATATATATATTAGTGCTGTCAAGCGATTAATCGAATCCAAAATAAAAGTTTTTGTTTACATAATATATGTGTGTATACTGTGTATATTTATTATGTATATATAAATACAAACACATGCATGTATATATT
>JAFVLL020032517.1:0-10766 GCA_021397915.2 Tor tambroides | reverse complement strand
CATCACAATTAAAAGAACCAAAGATTTAAACTACTTCAGTCTGTGTGCACTGAATTTATTTAATACACGAGTTTCACAATTTGAGTTGAATTACTTAAATGAACTTTTCCACGACATTCTAATTTATTGAGATGCACCTGTATATATAGTTTCTCATGAGTAATGTTCCTCATTTATTAACTGCTGGGAGATACATTTACAATATCAATCTCATCAGTAGTCAGTCTCTTGATTTTCTCACACTAAAACTTTATAAGGTTTATATTGAAGGATAACAAAGGTTATACTGATATATTAATCTCATTCTCCCATTATAATCAAAGCACAATAAATCTCTTATTTACACCATGTCCATGCTGATTAAAATGGGAGGGTTTTAGTTTGATCACTCAGCGTCACTTGTTTGCAGTGTATATTGAGCGTTACAGCATCTACATTGCAGTCAATATCTAGTGAATCCAAAACGATTCCAAACTGCTCATTTTCTGCACTCAGTTTCATGACAGTGAAACACATGACACATGTCTACTAACACAACACACATGACACATGACAGTGTGATGCTGTGTGTCTCTGTGTCTGTTGATTGTGTGACTGTGACGTCTCTGTAGCGGCTCCTTATTCACCATCAGCTGATCCTGAGGAAACTGGATTGACGTCTAAATACTGAGAGTCCTACAATAAAACATACAGACAGTCATATATGAGTGTGACACATTACTGCTGGCACATCACATCAAGCAGATCCATTTCAGAAAAAAACACAGCCTATTCATTACAGCCAGAGATATGAATGAACATTTGATCAAATATTAAATGATCAGTAAATGATCAACAACTCTCTCTCTTTATCACTTACACACAGAGACACTGGAAGAGATGAAAATATTCATATATATTCATACGTATTCATAGATCAGTGTAACGTATATATTCAGTTATGTTCTGTTTTAGTTTTAGTTTTCTTTCTGTTCCCGTTTGCCTGTCTGATGTCCTAGGCCGGTTTCACAATGCAAACTTGAGCTTCGCATCAGCTTCAGCTTCAGGTCAGCGTAACTTCACTGTCACTGCAGCAGCAGACTTGTGAGAGTACTCACACTGGGAGCAATTGTACAGCATCACAGCAGCGGCTCCGAAGTCACATATTTCTTTACAAAGACAATTATTATTATTATATAGTGTTATATATTATATATTGTTTATTGAAAGTTTTAAAGTCTTCAAAGTTTGTTAACGTGGATTTGAATGCTAACACGGGGATTCGCATGTAAATGATAAACAACAAAAACAGGTCATGTCAATTTAGTCATACTTCGATACAGAACATGTTGTTTAGAATGTTTTTTATAATACACCATACTTTCACCTTGAATAAATGAAAACAAGTTTACATGAGCAAATCTTCTATACATATTTTTAATTCTTCATTTTCTTTTCTGACATACTCCAATTCTAGTTCAAACACACTCAGCATGCTTATTCTATGCATTTTTAGCACTTTTTGTGTGAAATCATGTTTATTTTGTCCATCAAAAGTGTGCTGTCACTCAGGGCCAAAATCTTCAGTACTGCTCACTCGCTGCTCCTGGTGTGAATGCACTCATTAGTTAACATGCACACCGAAAAAATATGCGCTGCTTACTCATCACTTAAACTTATGGCGTGAAACTGGCCCTAGTTGGTCTCCCTGGTTAGTCATTAGTTAATCATTCTTTTCAGCTGTTCCTGTTAGTTCCCTCATTTACTCTGTGTATTTATACTCCCTGTTCTGTTCAGTTCTTGGTCCGGTATCATACATGGTTGTTTTTGTTATATTCTCCTGCGTTCTCCTGTGTACTCCCTGTGAATTTATAATTAGAAACTGTTTTGGTTCTCTACTCCTGTGTCAGGAGTATACAGCAATCACCCGTGACAGAATCCCAGACCTTGAATAGATGAATTTACCGGAAATTTGTTTCAAGGACCACACAAGGTATTTTTTTAGACTTGGCCTACCTGACTCACTACCCGGACAGCTGCCTGTGTGCATTTTATTACATCAAACTTAACACCTCGACAAAGGCTAAACTGTCCAGAGAAGGTTCTTGAGCTTCACTGTTTATGTTGAGGTGGTGCTGATTCAGTGTGGTTCTCCATTCACAGTTTTCTCTGCGGAGGACACCACCAGCCCCATTCCCAATCCAGAGCGCAGCCAGCTATCACCCCGCTGCACAAAGTGCTTGCCAGAGCCCACAGCAGACAAGGAGCCAGAGCCTGCCACAATATACCAACCAGTGCCAGCAACATCATCCATCATTTTGTGAGTCCTCATGGAATTTGTGGATATGGAACGGAGTCCCACCCACACTCCCACCACTAAGGGTGAGCTACTGCTCGCCTTTGAGCTATATTTTTGATATTTTAGAATGCTCCCATTCCTCCCATCTCCGCCCAGCTCAGAATCTCCTGCTTCTCCACTGGTTCTGTCCAGCTCAAAATTTCTATAGTTCCCACCCAGTCTCCCTCTCCAATTTTTCACATCCAGAGCCAGTCCATTGGCCCCATCTCTGCTGGTTCCCATTAGCTCCTCAGCTCCTTGCTCCTGCTTAGTGGATCCACCTTACTTCTTCCGGTCTCCAGCTCTGCCCCTACAGGAGGATCCACTAGGTCTACCTCAGGCCTCCGAGCCTTCCACTCCTCACTCCCTCATCTCCACTGGGGCACATCAGTCCTCAGACTCTGCTGGGCTCCCTCAGCCTCTGGCTCCACCTCGGTCAGTCTTTGACCTGCCTCCACCATGGTCTTCCAGTCCTTTGGCTCCACCAGACTCCCCTTTCCCTCTGGCTTTTCACTGGCTCCGTTACAGTCTGCTGGGCCCTCGTTTCTGCCTCAGTGCCGTGAGCCTGTGGTTCAGCCCTTCAAGTCTCTGGTGTCACCCTAGGTCTCTGTCTCTTTGCCTACACATCCATCAGCTCCATCTCCATCGTTCATCCCCATGGTGATATTAAGGGCAGCTCCACCATGGCTCCTGTCTCCCTTGAGTCCACTGTCCATCTGTCATCTCCCCTGATTTCCTGTCCTACTCTGCATCCTCCTTCTGGACCCCATTTATGGCATGAGGACATGCCTTGTGGAAGGGGAAGCTATGTAACATGTATATTCAGTTATGTTCTGCTTTGGTGTGTTCTTGTTTGCCTGCCTGGTTTCATAGTTACTCTCCTTGGTTTCTCATTAGTTAATCATTCTGTTTAGCTGTACCAATTTAGTTCCCACATTTACTCTGTGTATTTATATTCCCTGTTTTGTGCAGTTCTTGGTCTGGTATCATCAATGTTTAACATTTATTTATTTTTAGTATTCTTCTGCGATTTCCTTTGCATTCCCTGTGGATTTATTATTAAAGACTATTTTGGTTCTCTACTCCTGCATCATGCAATTTACACAGCAACAACCTGTGATAACCAGTCACATCACAGAATTAAACTCTTATAAAACACAGTTTAAAGTACAGAGACTAAAGTGGAGCTGAATTATCTTATATTCTCCAGTTACACACATAAGAAGCCTGTTACTATATTTGGGTCCATTTAGCAGCTTTAAATAAAAATAAACTCACAATAGTATAATGTCTCAAGGTTATAATGTGGATCATCCTTCAGATCAGAGAGTAACTTCACTTCTGATGTTCCTAATTTATTCCCAGACAGATCCAGAAGTCTTAGGTGAGAGGGGTTTGATCTCAGAGCTGAAGCCAGAGCAGCACAACCTTCATCTGTGATGCCACAATTATACAACCTGTAGAGAACAATGACACAGTCTGAATTGTAGTTAAAGTGTGTGTAATTTGTTATTGACTCTGGTCTCAGAGCAGGAAAAGAGGTATAATGACAAGCATTGCCACATACTGCTGCTGACAGAATGAGATTAATGCATGTTGATGCTCAGTGGTCTAAAACTCTCATGTGCTTCTTGACAGACACAAAGTTAAATGTGAGATATTGTTTCATAGTTATATAAGGATGGATTTGTCTGGAACAGTGGTTCTTAATCCTGGTCCTGGGGACACCCCACTCTGCACATTTTGTAGTCTCTCCTATCTGACGCACTCAGTTCAGTTCATAGGTCTCTTTCCTAATGCGTTGATGATCTAAACCAAGTGCGTTAAATAAGAGAGACATGCAAATTGTGCAGAGCAGGGGGTCCCCAGGACAAGGACTAAGAACTACTGGACTGGAGAAACAGTCACTTGCACCTCTAATAAACACCTACAGGAGGCTATTTGCTTCATGGGAGCCATATGTTCCCCATTACATATCAGCTATTAACTCTTGTGATCAAACACAAAACTGTGTCATATTTGGTCTCATCCTGCAGCTTATAACTAGATAGAAATGCAAAGAACTCAATAGAGATATTCAAAGTCTTAATGTACAATGTAATAACCATTGTCTACACATGCATTGAGATCATGTTAATGAGCTTCTTTCTCTTCCAGATCATCACCCATTTACTTCCAGCTTTATAGTCTTTGTTGTTTTTATAAATAATGCTTTCCTCAAGATATGAGGAAAACAAAACTACTGATGTAAGAGAAAGACTGAAGCTCTACTGTATATAGTATGTAGATTAGTTGTATTATATTTAACACTGTTAATAAACAACTTTCATGTTTTGAATATCTCTCCTTCTATAATAAAACAAAAGGGAAATAACCCCTTAAAAGAGAGAAGCAGGAAAAGTAGTATTGATTGAATGGAGATAAATTAATTGAGCTTCATTTTCAGTCATAATTCATTTGTGCTAAATTTGACTATGTTTATTGAACATTTATTTAACAAGCTAATTTTAGTTGTAAAAATCATATCCAAGGACATGTTCTACTGAGCACAAGACGTGACTATCGGAGAGATGATCTTACCTCAGTGTCTCCAGTTTACAGTGAGGATCCTCCAGTACAGCACAGAGAAGCTTCACACCCAAATCTCCTAGTTTATTCTCAGACAGATACAGAAGTCTCAGGTTTGAGGGGTTTGATTTCAGAGCTGAAGCAAGAGAAGTATAACCTTCATACGTGACACCACAATCCCACAACCTATAAAGAACAATGACACATTCTTCACTCTCTCAGATCAGATTAGATCAGATCAGTTTAGCAGTGAATCCCTCATTAAAGCCCACCCCAAACCTACTGCTGCCCAACCTCTCTCTCTCTGTGTGTGTGTGTTGCTTTAAGAGAGCTACCATACTTTTGTGTTGTGTTTGTGCACTGTAATGTTTCTTATTTCATTGGAAACTGTGATGAACACTTCTTTTATTACATCTCGGGTCTGCACATGCAACATCTCAACTGAAAGCAACAACACTTCTTTGGGTGTTCACTTCACAGCTTGCCAGTAAGTGTGCCATTACTGACACCTAATGACTTGTCTAGAAATAAACTATAAAACACACTATCACAACATATACTTTCTTTATTTTATATTAATTTATTCTTATTTTATTCATTAATTTATAATTATTTAAAATTTAATAATTTCATTATTCCATTTAATAATTTACAACAATCATTTAAACCATTTATATACTCATTTCATTGGTTCATTCATTGATTAGTCATCCGTATTATAATATTATATTTTGTATTGTTTTTCCATCCTTCTCTTGTTCTCTTCTTGACCAATAGATGACTGTTAACACAGTTTTGGATACCAGATAAGACTTGCTGTTAACAGGTTTTGGATACGAGACAAAATGGATATATTCCAGCAGGATCCGGTGTTGGATCTGAAATTAGCACTTAGTATAAACAGACAAATCCCTTTAAAGTTTTCACTACAGCAAAAACTGATTTAACGTGAACACATCAGTCTACACATGTACAAGAGGCAAAGTTGATCTCACAAATTTTTACTCTGTGTATCTCTAATCTTGATTGACAGATATCTCATTCAATGAGCAGTAAGTATTCCATTAGCAAATAATACATAACTTTTACATTTTTTTCTGACTTGTCACTGAGTTTTCTGACTTTTTTGCTTTTAAATTTCCCCTTGTGTTTACAGTTTGTTGTTTTGTTTTGGATTTGTTTTGCACTTTACAAATACTTTGTGTCATATATGATCTTACCACAGTTTCTCCAGTTTACAGTGAGGATTCTGTAGTACACAAGAGAGCAGTTTCACTGAATTTCCTAGTTTATTCCCACACAGACTCAGATCTCTCAGGTGTGAGGGGTTAGATCTCAGAGCTGAAGCCAGAGCAGCACAACCTTTATCTGTGAAGCCACAATAACTCAACCTGTAGAGAACAATGACACACTATTAAATCTCTCAGTTTAGATCAGGGGTGTATTTCCCGAAATCTTCTTAACACTACGTCATTCTTAAGTTATAATTAAGTTCATACTTGTTCAGCTTAAATGAAAGGGTCTTTAAGCCTGTCTGTGTTTTGTCATAACATCTCAACTATATTGTTTGCGATTGTGGTTGTTGAATGAATGCACTTCACTGTTGTTTACTGCAATTTGAAATTATTGGAATTATTATTAGGAATTTCACTGTTATATTTTTTATTTGTTTTTACCAGTTTTCATAATGTAGACAGATAATTTTAAGACAGGTCTTAAAATTTGGAAAATAAAACCTCAGATGAACAACAACACAGGACATATTACATCATATCATTATTTAT
Source organism: Tor tambroides (assembly GCA_021397915.2). Classification (NCBI taxonomy): domain Eukaryota; kingdom Metazoa; phylum Chordata; class Actinopteri; order Cypriniformes; family Cyprinidae; genus Tor; species Tor tambroides. The sequence continues at coordinate 4,097 of JAFVLL020032517.1, read as the reverse complement.
TTAATAAAAATAAAGCCAAAATGGAAAAGCCATTTGTGACAAAGTTAGGACACCCTTACTGTTAACATAGAAATTAAGAGTAGTTAATTAAGTAACAGTCAGACACTGCTAATCAAATGCCTTTGATTAACTGATCATCAGCAAGTGTGAACACCTCTATAAAAGCAGAAGTTTTGGCAGTTTGCTGGTCTGGAGACTTCAGGTGTGTGTTAACACAAGGCCAAGGAGGAAAGACATCAGAAATTATCTTAAAGAAGCAATTGTTGCTGCCATCAATCTGGGAAGAGTACTATGGCCATTTCCAAACAATGTGAAGTCCATCAATCCACAGTGAGGAAGTTTATTCACAAGTGGAAGAAATTCAAGACAGACACCAGTCCTCCCAGGAGTGGACGTCCCAAAAAATTCACCCCAAGATCAGACCAGAAATGGCAGACAACCCAAGAACTTCCCCACAGACTCTACAGGTCTCAATCAACATGTTAAATGATAAAATTCATGACAGTACAATTATAAAAAGATGGGACAAGTACGTCACGTATGAAATAGTTGCCAGAAGAAAGCTTCTTCTCTCTCTAAAAAAAAAAACATGGCAGCATGGTTTAGATTTGCAAAGTTGAATCCGAATAAAGTTGCATCTGAACAAACCATAAGACTTCTAGAACAATGTCCTTTGAACAGGCAAGACCAAAGTGGAGATGTCTGGCCATAAAGCACAGCACCATGTTTGGTGAAAGCCAAAAGAGCATATCAGCACAAACACCTCGTAGCAAAAATCACACATGCTGGTAGAGGGCTGATGATTTTGGGCTTTTATTTGTAGCCACAGGACCTGGGCACCTCACAGTCATTGAATCGACCATGAACTCCTCTGTATACCAAAGTATTCTAGAGTCTAATGTGAGCCCATCCATCCGACAGCAAAAGCTTGGGCCAAAATTGGGTCATGCAACAGGACAATGATCCCAAATGCACCAGCAAATATACAACAGAACGTCTGAAAAGAAAAGAATCAAGGGGTCACAATGGCCCAGTCAAAGTTCAGACCTCAACCTGACTGAAATGCTGTGGTGAGAGCTGTGTATAAACAAATGCCCACAAACCTCAGTAAACTGGAGCAATGTTGTAATGAGGGGTGGGCCAAAATTCCTACAGAACGATGTGAGAGACTGATAAAGTCCTACAGAAAATGATGACTTCGGGGTTTTGCTGCTAAAAGTGGATCTACATGCAATTGAACCATAGGGTGTCCTAACGTTGTCACACATGGCTTTTCCATCTTGGTTTATTTTTGTTAAAAAAAAATAATGATACCGTGAGATATGTCATGTGATGTTGTTCATCTGAGGTTTTATTTTCCAATTTTTAAGACCTGCCAAGGACCAGATAAATTTCTATTATGTCCTGATTCAGAAAACCATGGAATTCAATAGGGTGTCCTAACTTTTTCACATGACTGTGTGTGTGTGTGTGTGTGTGTGTGTGTGTGTGTGTATATATATATATATATACACACACAGACACACACACACATACACATTATAAACATACCAATACATATAAAAGGTACATCCAAACCCCTTATACATACATATTGTACCTGTCCACTCCAACCGTGTATACTCACAAATTCTTGAGGGCATATATATTTACAACCCACATATATCTCTTAAGATACTTAACAGTGAAATAATTTAACTAATTAAAACATAGAATATATGAATACAAGAAGTTACTAGTGACTATTACACCTCTCATCTCTTAGGATACTGCTTATTCCCCAACATTAACATAAGCAAGAACTAAAGGCCCCGATATTCTTCAAACGAAGTTCGTTTTCGTTCTTCGTTTGGGAGCAAAAAGAACTTCAAAAAGGCTGAGCGACGGTATACTGTTTTTGAATATTCCAACACCCCTGCGCTGCTGTAGATTAAAGTAAACGTGTCGCAACGCTCGCGTATGCCCTAAACACAACAATGATGCAATGATCGTGTATGTGGGTCTTTTATTAAACTGGATAAATTATTATACGTTTTTTATTTTGTGTTGTCATAATTTGATAAGAACAAAGGTTTACTACTGTATGTTATTTTGGCATTTCATTTATTGTATACCTTTTAAATTTGCTTATTGAAAGAACAACAGCAACAGCAGTATGGTGTAACATTTATTTGAAACATGTATTTGGGTACTTGCTACCTTATATCTTTACCCTTTCATTTCATTCTTTTCATGGCTTTGGAAAACTTGCATCTGATGTTTCTCTGTCGCTTTTTGCATAACTCCGGGTCGTCGACACCAAGCTTCGTTGCGATTTCTTTCTAGGAATTAAATGTTAGCTCTGAACCTTTAGGCCCAGTTTCACAGACAGGGCTTAGACTAAGCCAGGATTAGGCCATTGTTCAATTAGGAAATTTAAGTCATTTTTATTAACATGCCTTAGAAAAAAACATTACTGGCGTGCATCTTGAGACAAAACAAAGTCACTGTTATATTTTAAGATCAGTCAGCGCAAGTTTCTTTCAGTTAAAATTGCTCAGACTTACACTTTAGTCTGGGACTAGGCTTAAGCCTTGTCTGTGAAACCGGGGGTTAAAGTCTCCCCACGAGCGATTGTACAGGTGCGGATATATCTGTGGCAGTTATTCGACACAGTGTATTTATGTTGTTAGTGACTTGGAGATGTTGTTCTCCTGCCTGACCTCTGTTGAATGTGCAACGAACTGGGGAAAAAAAATCTTGTGTCAAAGAAGCCGGAGTTCCCGAACCCACCCACCGATTGCGTAATCGCCATGGACCAATGGTAGCTCAAAGGTGTTCAGAAGCCAAAACGAACTCCCCTGAAAGTTCGCTTTGTTTTGGCAGTTCGATACAGCTCACCAAACTCAAAACAAACTTTGTTTCGGCCTGATTTTGTTCGAAATGACGTCATATCAGTTCGTTCTTCGATTTCGTTTGAAGTATATCGGGGCCTTAAGCAAAGGCGGTAATACAATAATCTAATTGTTGGATATCTTATAATTCTTTGTTGAAAAATTAACAAGCAATATATAAAATTATAAACTTATTTAAAACACTCAGAGTGCACCCCTAATCTTGAACCCTATGCCAATAAGAAGTTATAAGTCAAAATAGTTAATTAAGGATTTTATCGGGTTCCATATTCTTGAAAATATTTTTTGTCAATCTGATATCTTTTATCTCAGGTCTTCTAGGGGTAACACATAGCTTAGGTCTCTTAGCCAAACTTCAAATACAGGCACAGATTCAGACTTCCATTTCTGTAAAATTGCCTTTTTTGCATAAAGAAACAGCTTGTGACACATTTATTTCCTACATTTGAGGTATCTCCAAAAATACCCCATTTTGGCTCAGGTGGCAAATCAATTCTATATCCTTCTGAAATAAATCTGAAAATACTTTCCCAGAATGGTCTAATTTTATGACATGTCCAAAATAAATTAGACAATGTGCCTTCTGAGATTTTACATTTGTTTTTTTCTGCATTCTTACTTTTTTTTTCTTCTCATTTTTCCTGTTGTATTACTTGATGGTTACAAGCAGGAAAATATACTTTTAGACCAAAAATAAGTCAAAAAATAAAAGTGTACAAAAAATGCAACTTAATTTTTAGTAAATCAAATAAATGAAATGCATATGCTACAACCTAATATTGAGCTAAGGCTGTGAATACTTATGTACATGTGATTCCTATAGAACTCTATATAAAATGCCTATAAATTCTCTAATTGTTTTTAGACATAAATACTTATTTTTATTAAGTTGTGGGTTTGGATATGTTTAGACATTCTCAAAGACATCTTTTAGTAAAGGTTTAGATTTTTATTATTATTTTTTTTTTGTTTTGTTTGAAATGTTGATTTGAAGCGTCGGTTTTTGAATTATTACTACAGTCAATCTGAACACAGAGAAAGCATTTTGTTACACAAAACATTACAATTCTATACAAATGTAACAAAAATGAACAGGAATGTTTTATCGGAGCTTAATCCTTCTGGGTCTGATCTGATTTCAACCTCTTATTTCAGTTTTCTGACTCATTTTGGCTATATGGTTATAGCCATACCAATTCATTT
>JAFVLL020032515.1:0-14350 GCA_021397915.2 Tor tambroides | reverse complement strand
ATTATTTTAAGTGTACATCCATCTGTTAAATTTGTTGTTATTGTCTCAATGTTTATTTGTACTAATATGTGGATGGATTGTTTGTCCCACTGTGATAGGACCTAAAGGTGCTAAGCAGGCTTTTCCTCAAGGTCATTCGTCATACCTTCTGTCTTTGTTAAGACAGGATGTGACCTTATGTGACATTAGACAGAGAGGGGATTGTCCAGCCTTCCTTCTGTGTCTAAAAGTGCAGTAAATCACACGTTTTCTACTGAAAAAGAAACATGAATATTTTATTTTTTTTTAATAAAGACAACTTGGTTTAACTCTTAAGTCTTAAAATAAAAACAGATTGGAATAAAGTGTTGTAAATCACAGTTTTTTATGAGACATTACAAAAAAGTCTGAGAGTGAGACTATTGATCTGCTGCTAGTAGGTTATTGTTGTCTTTAGAATCAAATACAGAATTTACAAATCCAGAACATGGCACTGGATTTCTTTTCTATTTTACCATGTAGTGTCATGCAGAGGATACAGATATTCATATAGTCCTAGCAGATGATACTTTTGGTACAAAAGATGTTTTGCCTAGAAGTCATGTGGTCACAAAGGGTTTACTATCTCACATAGATATCACAAAAGTGACTCTATTTTTGCCTCATTATTCTGACTTTATTTGTTTTGTTCCAAATGTGGCACTTTCCACAAAGGTATAACACATTATTTATTGATATTTGTGACCCTGGACCACGAAACCAGACTTAAGTGTCAAGATTTATGCATTATCTGAAAGCTGAATAAATAAGCTTTCCATTAATGTATGGTTTGTTAGGATCGGACAATATTTGGCCGAGATATAACTATCTGAAAATCTGGAATATGAAAGAAAATCAAAATATTGAGAAAATCGCCTTTAAAGTCGTCCAAATGAAGTTCTTAGCAATGCATATTACTAATCAAAAATGAAGTTTTGATACATTTATGGTAAAAATGTACAAAATATCTTAATGGAACATGATCTTGACTTAATATCCTACTGATTTTTGGCATTAAAAAAAAAGATAATTTTGACACATACAATGTATTTCTGGCTATTGCTACAAATATACCCCAGCGACTTAAGACTGGTTTTGTGGTCCAGGGTCACATTTATGCATTCATTCATTACTTTTTCAACAAATGGTCAGCAAAGGAATTCAAGTTTTCGAGGTCAAACTAATTTCTATATTAGCTGTATTATTTTGTATTAATTTTCTATGGGGTTGCAGTTTTTACTGCATAAAGTTGACATGAAATGAAATGACATCATTTTCTAAATGATCATGTTATAGATCTTATAGAGATTTTTTTTCTTTTTTCTTTAATATTGTGTGGTTTAATCAAAATGTTTGGATTTTCCAGTGAAAACCACTTCTCTTGGACCTCTCCAATCATGTAGTCCGTTAACTCCGCCTTAATTTCATCTGCCTCCATTTTTTAGTGCAACGCCCACATCTAAATCCCATTAACAACCGATGAATTTAATATTTCTTTCCTTTACGATTTGAATGTAGGCTGTCACAATATGGAAGGAAATATAAGAAAAGCTTTACCATGACGTAAAATCCCTGATTTTGCAATTTTTTTTGTAAACATCAATGTAAAAATAGAATAAAAATATGCAATTAAAAATAAGTAATTTTTTTAACTAAAATGTATGTCAGTACAAACATTACATTTCTGTAAAGATACAAACTTTAAACAATGGATATTCTAGAATAAATGACCAAATGACCGACAACCATGACAAAATCAACATTCCAGAAGCGACGTCTGGATTTGGCGCCACCACTGTGTACGTGCATACGTCATTGTGGAATGTCATCAGACACGCCCATTACTTCCATTTTAGCCATGTGGCTATGACCACAAACGACTGCACAGCCGATCCGTTTGTTTATGCATTGTAACTAATATTGTGCATGTTCAGACCGCGAGCAAAATGTCCGAGTCCGTGTCCAGGTTTCAAGCAGAGGTGGCGGCCGTTATGGAGGTGTTACTGAAGGTGGCCGTCGTGGAGATAACGAAAGTTTTCGAAGGACGCGCATTGGATTGCCATGGCTGCACGGTCGATAGAGAAGCTCGGATCAAGGAAAATCTAGTGTGTGTTCCTGACATCAGGGCTCATATGGAAAGTGCATTGACTAATCTCTCTGACAAGATGGTTTGTAGCGTCGGTGTGCAAGTAGGAGAGACACTACTGTCCCACCATCAGGGTAGGTTTATCGGCGTAAACAACAGCCACTTCTCTAGCTGTGTGTAGCTTGGTTTACTTCCACATTAGTTGAATTCAACAGGAGTAGACCGGAAGTAGAATCGTATGTGGCAAGCCGTTGAATTAAAAATTCCTTAAAAATTAACTAGTGTCTATTTTATGTTACTGGTTATTATTATTTTTTATTATAGTGGCTGGTATAGTTTTCTTTTCCTAGTAACTGTTTATTAGATAGTACGTTCATCTTCTTTTGCTAGTAGTTTCTATTCCTGTGGTATTTAGTTACAGTTTATTAGGCTAGAAAACCTAATACCTAGTACTTCATTACTTGTTATTCTTTAGACCAAATATTACACCTACTGAACTTATATTTTCAGTAACATTTCTGCATAGTAATATTGTAAATGTCAGCGCAACCCTGCAATGAAGGGAGTAAATGCATATTGATTTGTTATAATATGTTCATTCAAGCCAAACATATCTCTTTTGCAGTTTTTCTAACTGTATCTATTAAATTATTAATATCTATCTATATTAGCACTATATGTGATTTGCTGATTCATGTTATACTCTAAACTGAATGACATGAGTAAATGAATGAAATTAAATGAATAGATAAGTCACTGTTGGAATAAGAACTCCTGTCAAATAGTTAGTTACTTATTGAAACTGAAAATGCATTATTCATTATTGGATTGCTTGAAAATAACAAGTAACACAAAAATAAGTACTGTTTAGTTTTAAGGTTAAAATCGTTTGCCATATTTTTTTAAAGTAGGTGCAACAGTCTGTTGACTGATATTTCAAGGTTAAAGTCCATATTTGCAGCAGTTTATATTGTGCAGACCATTGCTTAGTTTTCATGCAAAAAATACAGTTATTTGTGCATGTGACCTTTCTTAAAACGAGTAATGACTAATCATCATATGACATTTTTATAATCAAAATGTTTTGGCAAAGCAAAGTTTATAAACCTGTGTTTGTTTTTGTTTTTATTCACTTGTCCATGTAAAGCTGAGCTGATTCTCAGACTCAGTCACCTTTCAAATTCAAAAGTTCGAATGATTTTTGAAAGGACAGTGTGCTCTTAAAACCCTAAGTAACATGCTTTAAGAAAGCCAGCAGCACTGGAATTGACACAGACCAGGTTTCTCATGTTTCTGAATTGTAACGCATTGTATTCTTTCCCACCCCCAAACCCCATTCAGATCAGTGCATGTCCACTGAGAGAGACAAGATTTGTCTGCAGGAATCCATTGGAGAGGAGGGGCTTTCTCCCTCTGAAGCTCTCTGCAAGGAGTCTCCAGAAGCTGTGGATTTGCAATGCATGGTTGACCTTCCATGCTCTATCTTCAAAGAAACTGTAGGTGGCGCTGATTTTTAACTTTATCTTATTAGGTTCAAATGAAATGTTCAGCTTTGAAATAATATTCATTACACATTTTTGATTTCAAACCTGAAATTTAAATTAATTTATCAATATATATATTTTTTTACTAAACATTTGCATGGTCACAGTTTTCTGGTGTCAGTTATTGGTTATAAATATGACATGCAAGTAAATGGGTAAAATATTTTATCTTTTTTGGACAAACCTCTTTTTAGGTGTGAGACTCAGTCCAAACATTCACACTTGTAATTATTATTATTATTATTGTAGCTAATTCTAAAAATGAAGACAGAAACATTACTGTTGTTAATGACAAGGGTGCTGTAAAATAAATTTGTATTTTATAATTAAAATAATTTGTTTTAAACTACTATTTTCAGGACTAATATTTATGTCTTAAATTCTTCAATTTCAAACATTCAAACCATCAGGTTATTAAATATTTTAGATTCTCATGCTTTTATTTTGGCAAAATGGTGGTGAAATGCTTTAAACTTCTTTCTAGAAAAATATTGGGAATTGCTTTGGGAGTGTGTAAATAAAGTAAACCTAGCACACGTTGCATTCCCAAATGTACTTTAAACTTACAGAACATGCAGAGATTGATTTCACTGCATTTAATTTGAACCAAGACTCTGAAAACACTTGATTAAGATTTGCCTGTGCTTTACTCGGAAACAAGCAGCACGTAAGACCATACAGTCATAATTTTTTTTTTTTATATTGAATATAATTTATTAAAAGCTTTTCATAACCTCATGAACCTCCTGCAGTTCTCTCACAAAGCCCCATTTGGGAACAGTGACATTCTGATTAATATAAACGCAAAAGAAAAATATTGCAATATGTTGTAGTATGTTAATTTTGTAATTTCTGCTTCTTTTGCCTTACTGACCAAGTCACGTGTATTATTTACTGTTTTAGGGGATTGGTAGAGGAGACGGCTTAATTCATGAAGTCCCATGGACAGAAGACTTAAAGACACCAGAGACAATTCAGGAAAATGGTATGAAGAAACCAGACATGCTTGATTCATAATCATTTATATTTAAAAGTGTTTTACTGTACAAAGCTAGTTAGTTTTTCTTTGTAATATATTCAGAAGTACACGCTTTGATGCTCCAGTAATTTCATGTTTTATTTACAAAAAAATGAATTTTTAACTAAAAATTTCACCCCTTTTTTCTTTTTAGATCTTCAGGGACTTGCAGAATCCTCTTCACACTCTGTAGTCGATCCAGAGTCTCATCCGTTCAGCTCTGTTTTAGGGAGCATTCCCAGTGCAGACCTTTCCACTGACACTATGAGCCAGTGGGACCTTGGTCTTATGGAAGTCAGTTCTTTGCCGTCTCTTGAAAAGTCACCTCTCACAGAACTTCCGCAGTCCAGCAAAACCTCAGCGGAGGCCGCCGAACTCAGCCAGGCATCAGATAATAGTGCTGCGAATGCCAAGAAGGTTCGTTTCCAGCTAAGCCAAACGCCGTTCGATTGCAAACTGTTACGGCCTTGCTCTGTGCAGCTTGTGAATCTCCTGATGCTGTCAAGTGCGCAAAGGCCAAACGGTTCCAACAGAAAATGCTTCTCTACACCTAAAGACCTGCGATCCCATCAGCGTGTCCACACGGGACGTCGGCTGTGCTGCTTTAAAGAGTGCGGGAATGGCATTTGGCGCCTGCAGGGTGTTCTCACACATGGACATGCTTATGCCTGCAAGATCTGTGGCAAGAAGTTCAAACGCAAGAAGATCCTGAAGCGGCACGAGCGATTTCATACAGGCGAAAAGCCGTATTCGTGCAGGAGGTGTAAAAAGACATTTGCCCTGAGGAAAAGCTTGCGAAGACATGAGCGCTTCCACACTGGAGAGAGACCTCACGTCTGCCCACACTGCAGGAAAGGCTTCCGTCTCAAAAACAATTTGAAGGCTCATCTGCGCTTTCACACAGGTGAAAAGCCCTTCATTTGCAATCTGTGCTCGAAGGGTTTTAGGATCCACAAGAATCTTGAGAAACACAGGCTCACTCACGTGGCGCCAGTTAGCTTTCGAACTCTTCAATAACTGACAAATGTTGTGTGTGACCTAAACCAAACGCCATATTTCTACCTCACATCAGAACCACTGTATCCAGCCAGTAAATATAGCACACAATGGCAGTAAGAACATCAGGGCAACTCATTTTGTGTTCGGTTTTTCTCCGTTATGTCATGTTGCAAATGTTTTTGGACACTTTTCTTCTGTTGTAATCTGTGCCCCCGACTGCATCTGTACTAATACTATACAAACTTTTTTATTCTTCTTTAGGTTCTTGCCCCTAAGTGTAAAGTGTAACACATCCAGGGCATTAGAGGGCGCAGTCATGCAGTTCAATGCAAGTATGACTGATTCTTGTTTGATGTAAATACTAAAATTATAGTTCTAGGATGCTTTTAAACTTTTTATTTTTCAAAGAATGACTTTATCTTCTGTCGTAACTCTTTTAACAACTTAAACCTTTTAACCCATTCAAGTGGGTTAATGTGTGGTTGAACACTGGAGATGATTGGGATGCTGCAGGATTCACAGGGCTTTATATGTCCTTGTAATAATTTTTGAAGCGATTTGTACTTTACAGAGATTTTTAAAACTTCGCTTTCTTAGCACGCTTTGTTCACTTTAAGCTGATTTTAAAAAAGCTTAAAAAAAAAAAAAAAAAAAGCTGTAACACTACTGCTTGCATTTTTCCATTTTTATGTCTTTTAGATGTACTTTCTTACAATTAATGTGATATCTTTGTTTGGACCAAGCAAACGCTGGAGATTTTTTTTTTTTTTTGTAAACTTGAATTTTTTATTCTTTTTTTTTTTAACCAGCTATGCTTTGTCAATCACTTGTTTTTAGTTTTATATATAAAACAAACAAAAACATGTAGTACCTTAGATTTGTGAGTTTGTAGCCAACAAAAGAAATGGTTTCACTATACTTTTTCCATTCCTCATAGCCCTTGAAAAACATATTGTTTCTTTTTGAATAAACAATAACCTTGTCTTTGTTTACTGGGCTGATTTTTTTTTAATGTTTGAAAGAAGAAACCATATATAATTTCTTGCTATTGAGTAATACAACTTGACTCAGTAACAAGACTATGGTATGGACAGTGATCTCAATTGATAAATTTTACTGAAGAAAAATTGTTCCATAAGTGATAGAACTGCGTTTAAGCAGAAAAAAATGTTGGGACCTTTGAAGGAACAAATACAAATTCTTTTTCATCCATCATTCAAAGCAACTTTGCACTCGAATTGATTATCTAGATGAGGGTTCGTAAACAGCAACTCGTGAAGAATATTGCTGAAATACTAATAAATCCTTTTATATATATATATATATATATATATAAAAAAAATAAAATTGATTTAAAATATCCAAAATAAAACAAAGGAAATATTTTATTTGCATTTTGTTTAATGGTCGTGTAACCATTAACTGGCATGAGAGAACTATGGCTATGTTAAATTATTAAAATATAAACTTAGTTCAAAGGGAAGACAGTTTGTGAATCATATTTAACAAGAAATATGTTTTGTGAACACTTTCTTGTTTATATATATTTTTTTTCAGATTCAAAAAACTTCATTCTTCTATACCTTACTATACTCTAATATTGGCTTCTATACTATATTTTATCAGACTATATGTTTTGAATATTCATCAGTAGACAAAGACACTTTTTATAGTGCGCTAAAAAACTCTTCATTTCAAAGTTATCTGTTAGCAATAACTTCAAAACTTAAACCATTTTGGCTGCCTTTTATTAATACTTGAATAATTTCTGTAACACAATCTAAAAAAAATCAGCAAATCCCCATAAAGGCAAAAAGATTTGACATGAGAGCACTTCTGAATACTGATCTAAGATACTGTCAGCACAACATGAGAAAATTGCATTAAACAAAAAAATTGATTTTCAGAATGATTGTATTACTTGAGATTCACTAACACTCAAATTTTTCATAATCAAAACTACTATATTTGAAAATAATACAAAGGTTTGTATTTTGTCTCACTTTAACACAAATCACTAGAAACACACACACACAAAAAAAAAAAATCACTGCACCAAAACTGAGTGGAAAAAAATATGGTCCATATAAAGTACTATAATCACATAGGTCCTTTTCTGACAATTTCAATGTGGAAAACAAACTAGTTGGGGTTTGCAGTAATACCTCCAACAGTTGTAACGAACATTTTCAATTTAGTGTTATTTTTCCACAGCTGCTTTTCATGCCTTAGCTATTTACAACAAAAACACTACAACTTCACTCATAAATCCAGTAAACTTCTGTTGTGCTCACTGATAAAAAGACACATCCAGGCATGTTTAGACCCAGAAACATGAGGATTCTCATTTATTTGACGGTGGCTGAGTTCTGGCTCTTGATTGAACACCAGGCCATGAAAATATCCCTGTTAAGAGAGTAAATAGTGAAATTAGCATGGTAATCTGACCATAACAAAAAGAAAAACAAATTAAACGAGCACATGCACACAAAAAACAAACCTGCAGTGTGTTGCCACACATTCATTGCTGCAATACTCTTTATCCCAGTCTCGAGACTCCACGGCAAGGTTTGTGCATCCAGCACGGACACAGAGATTCGTAGGAGGAGCTGAAGAGGAGGCCTCAGGAGCAACACTTACCTCCATCTCCATCTGAAAGAGAAGGGATAAAACATCTCTGAAGAACTTTTTGCTGTGTGCATAACTTATTTGATTTTTTATCTTTTCCTGTATGGCTGTTAGTAATAAATTATAGTAGCTCTTAATAGTAAAAGAATAGTCGCCCAAAAATAAAAATTTAGTTGCCTTTGACTTCCATTGTATTTTTGGTTCAGTAGGAGTTTGTATCAAGTGGGAAGTGAAACTGTTCGGTGGCCACTGTTCTTTAAAATATCTTCTATTATGTTCCAAACAAGAAAAAAGTCATACAGTGGTGTGGTACAGGGGTCACACAGGGGTAACTTCCTGACTAACTACCATAGTGTGAAGCATCGTTGAAGAAACTAACCAACTACTTGGGTCTGCTTCCTGAAACTGTAGTAAAATGGTTGTTTAAACCATGTTGGTTGAACAATATAGGACTGTCATTAACAACATGATGCACAGGTGGTGGAACCACATAAGTTTGCGACGCTATATGCAAATGTTCATTTGAACTATGGTTTCAGCAAACAGAAACCATAGTTGGGTAACGACACTTTCGGAAAAAGCTTTGAAATAACATGACAATTTTCATTTTTAGGTGGACTATCCTTTTAGTTAAGGGAAAAACCAACCTCTTCGGGTTCCTCCGTCACAGCCTCATCTGTACCGGTGACCAACTCTTCTCTGGGCTCTTCAACTTGCACCTCAACAGGGGCAGGATGTGCTGAGGCTGAGATGGTGGTTGAGGCAATAACAGGATTAGCACTTGTAGCTGTAGTAACAATAATCGGTGTGGAAAGGTCAGAGTGTAAAGAAGCGGGGACAATCTTTATCTGAAGAGGAGGTGGTGGTGTAGCCGTGACAGCTACAGAACCTCCTGCCCCTCCACGGGGCTTGGCCTGAAGCGGAGGTGGGGCTTGTGTTTGTACCATCTGCTGCAGACGTGGCGGCGGTGGGGTGCCCTGCATCTGCTGCAGAGGTGGAGGCTGTCGTCCGGCAGTAGCCGGCTGCACGGCTCGCAATCCAGCCGGAATCACCGTCACCATGGATGTGGGGATCTGGTGGATCTGAGAACCTCCCTGCAGCATCTGTTTGGAGATGATGATTTTTGTGACAGTGGGGGTCGGGCTGGGGGAAGGGAGTGGGGGCTGGCTGATGGCCAGGGGTAGAGAGCCCGTGCGGGAACGGGTAGTAACTTGAGGTCCGTCGAGGATGATATTGGAGGCGCAGATGTTGGTGATAGTGTTCTGCTCAGGGATGGGAGTCAGCCGTGGACGGGCAGGGGCAGCAGGAGCAGTAGTGATGGGTGCAGGACAGGGGACAGAGGGAGGAGTTGAAGGAGCACTATCCTCCACCTCAGCAGATGACTGATGAGAAAAAAAGACAAGAAAGAAAGAAATAAGACTGGGAATCAAAAACTCACAGAGGATGAACCAGAAACAATTCACTCACTTTTGAGAGTTGATTTGCTCTGTAGGCTGCTAACGCTTTCAAATACTCTTTCTTGGCTGCCTCCGTTTTCCTTTTGTAAACCTGAAATATTCATAAAAACTCAAAATTACACAAAATGCATTTAATTATGGGAATCATACATTTCCAGATTCTTTCTTTCAATTCTTTCTTTTAAAACTTCTAAATAACAAATATTTGGAAAAAGATGATGCAATTCCATTGCCAACTTCTGAAATAAGGGGAAAAAAAAGAAGAAGAAAATAATTCTTGCACACGGTGTGTTAACAGCATTTTTAATGACTTTGCAGTCTTATTAGACATAACTGCATTTCAATAATTGGCCTTAAGTATAAATTAGCCAATGGTGACAGTTTGGGGTGGGAGAATCAGTTTGCCTGACCAATGGATGACAGTGTAAGATTTATTTGAAAGTCAACTTTTGTATCATTATAAATGTAATTACTGCCACTTTTAATGAATGTAATGCATCCTTCATTTAAAAAAAAAAAAAAAAAAGTCCTTGACAAAAATATTAATTTCTTAAAAAAAATACTGGCTCCACTTGAGTGGTAGTGTATATTTTAAATGGATTGCATTTTTTGCCATTGGAAAACTATACTCCACCTGTTTTTGCTCCTCTCCAAGGCTGTCCCACATGGACGCCACAATCTTTGACACCTCACCGAATGTGGCATTGGGGTTCTGGCCTTTAATGGCTGCCTGGGTGTCTCTGAAGAACAGAGCATAGGCTGACACTGGCTTCTGTGGTTCATTAGGATCTTTCTTCTTTTTTCCTTTTTTGCCCCCGAGTGTTGCTCCTGTGTCCGCTGCAGTCAGAGGCACCATGGCCGGCTTACCGCCCACCCTCCTCACCACAGCTGGAGGAGCACAGGAGAGCTGGCCAGAACCCGTCAAGTTGGGGATGTGAGAAACGATTGCCGGAGAAGCTGAGGATGGGTCCACCAGCATAGTTTTCTAAAACACAAATGAGGAGAGGTTACAAGATGGAACAAAGAAACAAAGAAAATGTGCCACCAATCAAGCCCATAACTGAAAGACTCACTCGTCTGAAATCCTCCATGTCTTCATCCTGCAACGAGCCAGCAGGGGATGGTGTGGTTGACAGCGGTCGGTCAGGAGACTTTGACACACTGGCTCCACCACCAAGGCTGAGCCCTAACTGAGCACTCAGATCTGAATGGTCTATGGTGGTAAGCTGGCTGTGTGCTAAGAGACTGTGGTTCATGTCGTTTATTGGAACGTCAATAGTCATGGAAGAGGAACTGTTGAAATGGGAGCCAACCGAATGCCCAAGATCCTTAAAAAAAAAGGTAGCGTCTACACTTTACTCCAGAACGGCAGCATTTCAAATGCCAAAACTTACACGCCAAAAGCATGAACATAAATTATCACTGATAGAAAAAAAAAAAGCTTACCACACCCAGAGTTGAGCTCAGTAGTGCACTTCCCCCCGGCTGGTTAATCACACCCATACTCAGGTGCTCTATGCCCTGAGATGATGGATTCATGAAAGCAGAAGCAAAAGAGGGATCATTCCCCCCTACCACAGGATTACTGGCAAGACTATTTCCAACTCCAGAAGCACTTGAGCTCTCAGCTTGTTCGGCCAGCTCTCCGAAATGTGCCTCCACATCCTCTATGGTGAGCGCAGAATCTGGATCCAAGGATATTGGTGGGATTTCAAACTCTTCATCACCCAGACAGGGTGTATGGAATGTTTTCTAAAATAAAAAAATAATACAATGAATAAAGTTACTATAAACTGGTATTTAATAAATACATAGGTGAATATAAAAGTGTATTACATCTATATATATATATATATATATATATATATTTATATTTCATATTATATGCAGATTTATAGAGAGAGAGAGAGAGAGTTCAGAATATAGAACTCAGAATTCTAGAATTTAGAATATGGAACAGTTACTTGAGGTTTGTGTAGCACTACCTCAGATGACCAATGATGACCAGGTCCACTGATGGTCAGGTATGTATCATTGCCACCTGCGAACTAATAAACAGAGGTTAAAATGTGTATTAACTGCATATGCAACGGAAAGATCAAAGATACACTAAATGACTGCAATAATAAACAATGTATAGTTCATTAAACTGAAGATATTTTACTACACAAAGGTCCCAGACTTACTTTGTTCACTGGATCATATCCATTGTAAGACGAGTTATCCATGAACTCGGAATCAACATGTTGACCAGTCCCGTCAGAGAGATCCGAGTAAAAATTCAAATCCATGAGGATAACACGAAGATCTCCTGATATCAGAGGAGCGGCTGAGCTTGTAACAATCCTAGAGCAACAAATAACAAAAAATCAATAGGCCAAGTCATCTAAGAAAAAAAAAATGCTATTCACCAAAAGAACAGAACCAAGAAACGCAGCACCATGTTCTCGGTATTGTCCAGCCTATGGTATGTGTTGCTCGATTGAATAATGCCAATAAACCTCATCAGGCGATCCAACACGCGGCGCAAGTATAACCAGATTTATTTATAGATATATATACACATATATAGAGAGAAAAACGTTAGTTAAGAGTGGTAGATAAAGGCTTACCAATTCAGCCAGCGAGCAGAAGCTAACGTTAACTGGCTAAATGGTGCTAATTCACAGATGTGTTGCAGTTAAACCCAACATGAGTTTTCATTCATATCACAGGCCTCGCGGAGAAAGACCTCTGGTATTTCCTATGTGTAATATCCAACGTTTTATTAAATAACACTATATACTATAATCTTAATACATATTCAAATTTATTAAACAAAGTTTGCTTTAGAGTTGCACTAGCAAACAGTTGCTGCAAGTGCTAAAAATGGACCGATTCGATCCCTACTCTGTTACATTTGTCTGTTTGCATTCACAAGTCCAATTAATCGCACTCCGATCAGGTCAAAAAGGAAACATTTTTTTTTGCTGAAAATATTTAATGTAGCTCAAACGTTGTTAATAACTTGTAAAACAGCATAAATTTATTGTTTTTCTTCATTATGTATTTACAATTCAATACCCACTACAAATTATTTTCTACGCTGCCGCTACAATGTCACATGACAACTGTTACTTTTATCAGCCGTGGTAAAGGTGCACCAATCACGTTTATGACTACTGGATAAGGAATCTTATTTAATCATTTTTTCGAGATTGAAGCAGTGTTGTTCCATTTTTACACAAAGAGCCAATACTCGCAAATGTTTACAATAAGACAAAAATTGTCCTGTGATTTGAATGCATCTCTAAAAAGATTCCTGTTATCTGTGGCCCCATGTGTCCCCTAGAGGGCATAAATCTTTTTTTTTTGGCCTATTCCTAATGTGTATTACAATCCATTTTTTGTCCCCTTCATATACCTCCTACTGGTTAAAATTACACTCATATCTTTTAAATATTGACATCATTACAGTTTATATAGTGCTTGAGCTTTCCATTTTTGCCATGTCCCTAGGTGCTGTGTATTATTCTCGTCTTGTGAATGTTTAATGAATAACGTTTTTAATGAATTTCAAGTCTCTTCTGTGTTCTAATTTTCACTTGTTATTCCGTCTTGTGCAATATCCGACTGGAAGTGACATTTTTGATGGGTAAAACAACAGCAAACATGGTTTATAATATTTAGCGTGTCCCTATAAACAATCCATCCTGATAGATAAAATTTGAGAAGTTTGCAAAATGTCTAAAATGACTCATGTCAGCCAGTCCCCTCAGTGGTTTGTATCTTTTATAGAAATCGAAAAATTGCAATAAGCATTCACTTCCAGATACAGAGCTCAAAAGGCACCACACAACAGCAACCTGTTTGTCTCATACTAAATACTGATTGTTAACTCTGGCAGATAACCATGACAAAATAATCAAACGTGACTTACCTCCAGCACTGTAGGGGTCAAGGGCCTGCTTTCACAGACAGGGCTTAGTCTAAGCCACGATTAGACAATAGTTCAATTAGGAGATTTATGTATTTTTTATAAAACGTGCCTTATCAAAAAACATTACTGGTGTGCATCTTGAGACAAATCAAAGGCATTGATATATTTTAAGATCAGTCAGTGCAAGATTATTTCAGTTGAAACAGCTCGGATTTACATTTTAGTCTGGGACTAAGCTTAAACCTTGTCTGTGAAACCGGTGGAAATATTAACCCTGCTGCACATGCTGAATGTCTGGGATTTTTTTATTCTCTATTATAAAAAACTATTCTAAATTGGTGATTTAAATGTCTTATGCATGCATCAACTAAATTCATCAAAACACAATCGTTGAAGACTTTGATATTTTATACCTCATCCAAATATGAAATATGAAAGAAAATGAACTTGCTCTTCTACTCAGCATGTATTCCAAGAAGTCAATAAAAAGGGCCTTGAGTAGTCATTATTCAAATAAATATCAACACTTGATGAAAAGAATTCAACAGACATCAGTTTCCACTGTAGACTGCTATTCATATTTATGTCACAGAGACAGTTGGAGTCAGTTATTGAAACGGGAATAAACGCATAATTTTTGCATCATTGCAGGCATAGGACCAACTCTACTTTGTACAATAC